>JAUBOC010000160.1:24829769-24841635 GCA_032275365.1 Anablepsoides cearensis | reverse complement strand
TAGTTAAGTCTTTTTGTGAACCGTTCTAAAGTGAAGACTATTCATGTTTATTTAAGTATTAGTCACCAGTTAGTTACCAGTTTGTACTGTTCTGCATTTCCACTTACAATCATTACTGTGACTCGTCCAGTCACTATATAAGGGGCTGTAGTGCAGATAGTTTTCACTCATGGTTCTGACTTTATCTTTAAATTATATTGAGATTAAACATGATAGTACAAGTAACTACAGGATATGTTTAGATTAGATTTAAACAGACATGTAGATTTGCAAACTTTATAAGACCCAAAATAACCTTATTTTATCCATTTATGCAGTTTCTCATGAAGCTTTGCTGCCTGAGCATAAATTTAACTTCCTGGTCAGAGCAAAGCCTTTCTGGGTAAAACATTAATAAATGTGTTATTTTACAGCTTATTACGTCTGAATCATCCTTAATTAATGGTGTTTTCAAGGTTAAGTAACCCTTTATTAATGATTAATTAAGCCTAAATAAGGTGTAGTTATTATAAAGTGTTGCTGAGCTCTTACTGTCCTTTTACCAGCTGTTTGATGAATCCAACTTATTTTCTGCTGTTTTTAGCTACATGTCTGCTTTGTTCAGCATTTGACATTGTTTTCTACTGATTTTTCACTTTTTTTCTCCTTACTTTCAGCAGATGGCAGCTGCAGCTCATCAAATTTAACTCACATCAACAGTTATGCTGTAAAACATTTTCAGCTGCTTCAGCAGTTTTCAGCAGAAATCTTGACACTTTTCACAGAAAAATGCTAATTCTTTGGTTCTCTTTGTGTTTTGTGTTCAGTAGTTCAGGACGTGACGCTCTGACTGTTCATACCCAGGATGCGGTCTCTGCGCTGCAGCTTGTAGGTGTCTTTGCCGCGGCACAGGTTGTAGATGAAGTAGCCCAGCTGGTCCACGTGCTCCAGGCGCTCGGTCACCACCATCTCCTCGTGGATCAGGTACGACTGAGGCATGTAGGTGCCAGCCTGAAGGACAAAACAGCAGATATATTAGAGAACAACAGCATTTATTGTTTTGTTTTGACTCTAGTCTTGGTTTTAGTTTCTTTCACTGAGCAGAGACACACTGATAAATGTCACCCTCAGAGAGGAGACCTGAGCACCAGTGGTTTTAACCCAAACTGTGTCTGCAGAATCTTAAAAAATAACTCACAGAATTTTGCTTCAAATATACTGTTAAATACTGGTTTAGCTGGAAAAGTAAACTCACAGAAGAGAAACCAGGTTTTAATTAAATGCTCACATGTTTAAACATGTTGGTTCACCTGAGTCACCGCCCTCTACCCCAGCAGAGCTGGGAGTAAAACCCTGTCCTTTCATGCTCCAATCACAACAAGCACAGTCAGTTTTTATTAAACACCTCAGAATCCATCTGTTACCTTAACGTTGATCAGCAAATCCAGGAAGTCTTTGGGAGGCATGACCACAGAGGTGTTGAGTGGGATGACGTAGCATTTGTTCAGACTCAGGTCCAGGTAAGCAGTCAGCCTCTGAAAATGAAAAACATCAGCAGCAAGAAATAATGAGCAACGTGGAACACTTCATCTAGAAACAAAAGATATATCCAGTTAACCTGGAAATTAAATAAACATATATGTGGTTCTTCAGAAAAAAACATCAAACACTGAGTTTAGCAGACTGAAGCTTTAAAGTGCCTGCAACATGCATATACATGAAATACAAAAAGTCAAAGAAAATGTATTTATATTGAAGAAACTTGGCTTAATACACATGATTTTACCCCTTATATCACATAATTGGCATATTTTCTTTTGTACTTGGCTCAGCTAAAGTAAAACAGGAAGTGACATCAAAGGGGAACTCTGGGAAAGAAAACTCCCTGGTTTTTGTTTATTTAAACAATATTATTTGAACTCTTGACTTTCTCATTTCTCTATGATAGTGACTCAAAATAACAAAGAAACATGAGATTATTCTCTACAGTCTGTGTCGTTAGCCCTTTTAGCAACAGTCTGTTCACATTCAGACATTCCCCTTTGACATCACTTCCTGTTACTTCACATGCAAATATCTCAGCAACTGTTTATCTCAGCTGCGTGAAATCTTTTTTACAATATTTTATCATTGTTATCTTTCCAAAAATATACTCATATTCATTGCAAAAATTTGATGTCACAGGCACTTTAAAACTGCAGTCTGTGAACATCAATGCTGGAATATTACTCTCTTTATGTCTTTAAAAATAAAGACTGGTTTAATATTTGCTGTAAAAACAGTTCTGGAGTTCAGTCTGAATTGATACAAAGGTGCTGTTTAAATACTACAGCCAGCTCAGGAAATGTTTTGAGTATGTTTAACCCTGCTGCTGGTAAATAATGTCAAGATCAAGGGCGAAATCACCATCCTAAAAGTGGGGGGGACACATTTTTTTAAAGGTCTTTTTATTCTGCTTCGGCTGAAAAAAGTGGGGGGGACAGAGTGCACAGATATGGGAAGTGGGGGGGACATGTCCCACCCTGTACCTATGGCGGTTACGCCCATGGTCAAGATAAAAGGTTTCATTTCATCATCCGCTGTCGCTGAAGAAGAAACTAAACAGTTGTCAAACAGCAGACATTAAGGATAAACCTCCAGTTGAACACATGCAGTCTCACCCGCTGGAAGTCGTGCACGATGTCTGCTGGATCTCCATCCTCAAACTCAGGCACAGGCACGTTGATGAGCTCCACCTGATCCGGCAGCAGAACCCGGACGTTCTCCTGCAGGTGTCGCAGACGGAAACTGTTGGGCAGCTCCAGCTCCACCTGTGGGACCAGTCAGGACAAGAGATGAACCTGTGGTTTTATTTAAAATAAGACTTTATATAGAGTTAATAGGGGTGCAACAATACATGTACCTGTATCAAACCGAATCGTATCGAAGACACTTGTATCGAACAATACAGATGTTTTAAATGTTTTGTATAAACTTGTCTTTTTAAGATGCTCTATGTTGAAGGATCAGTGGATCTGTGTTCGACTACTCCACCTAGGCTGCATTTCCACTGAAGTGCAGATCCACTGAGAAACTTATTGTTTTAGCAATATTTTATTTAAAAACTAGACTTTTGAGGTTAAACAAATGTTTATTATTAAGTTCAATAAATTGCAAGTTAAAAAGGGCATGGAAATTTCTCTTTTTTGTACGAAAAAATATCGAACAGTGAGAATAAAGTATCGAACCAAACCGTGAATTTTCTGTATCGCTGCACCCCTGAGAGTTAACTCCTAAAAGTTCTTAAAGCAAGAAATGTTTAAACAAAAACTAAAGATTTGTTAAAAGCTACACACAGTTTAAAAAAAAAACAAGTACGTTTATAAATGTGATTTCAATGAGAAAATGTATTTATATAGTTATATTGAACAGCAGTGAGCTAATTAGAAAAGATAATAAAAAAGAGTAAACAAACCTCTTCCTCGGGGACCATAAAGTCTTCCTCTCTATAATCCACCCCACAGAAGTACACCTGATCATCCTGCTTTAAAGACAAAAGGAGAAAGATTACTGAAAATTCATACTGAGCTGAAAGTTTCTGTATTTATTTCTCTTTCAGCCAAATCTCCTTGAATCTCCTGAAAACCACCAACAGGAAGTGATCAAAACCATGAAATTTTCAGCTCTGAACCATCTGAGTAAATTAGTGAATTACTGAAGTTTTTTATTTAAACATATAAATAAATAAATAAAAACAGTAATGATTCTTAAAAGTCTGTTTCTTTCTGGAGTTATGTCTTCCATCAGATGTTGTATCAAACTTCACAACAGAAGCTGAACGACAGTTTGTTTTGTACGAAAAAGGTACCTCTTCTGAGCCGACGGCACCTCTGCTCACCTCCAGGACGTAGTAACGGTACAGATAGGCTCCTGCCACCACCACTCCAGACAGCATGAGGGCCAGACCCAGGCACATGCACCAGCACCAGGTCCGAGACTGGCGCCGCACCAGCAGAGCAGCCTCTGTGTCCTGCAGGAGGGAGGAGACGACGTCAGGATGATGGGTTTTCAGCAGAACCACTGGTTCAGGCTGAGTAACGAGGGAGGAAAACGTACAGTTGGGTAAATAAAATGTATCTAGTAAGAGCGCTAACTGTTGAACTGATTGAAAATTAATAAAACCCAAGTATTAACCCGGTCTAAGACCTGAGAACAACCAGTGTTCAGAGTCAGATCAGACCTGCCAGGAGTCTGGAACCTGTCCAGAGTCTGCCAGCCAGAGGGCAGGGTGTGACCAGAGGACACAGCAGATCTGTCTGTCTGTGTGTGTGTGTGTGTGTGTGTGTGTGTGTGTGTGTGTGTGTGTGTGTGTGTGTGTGTGTGTGTGTGTTCTTTTCAGACCCACAGACACACGAGGGTGACTCATTGCGATGCACATCACAAACAGGGGAACAGACACAAACCAAGACTGAAGAAAGCAGAAACCCATGAAAAGAGAAGGAAAGTATTGATGCTGGAAAGAGAAGATCTGCAGCAGTAAAGTGTAAAACACTGCTGCTGCACTGTTCATGTGCTGAAAGAGATGATAAAACTCTTAGAGAAGCTTCAGATTAAGAGCTGAGGGTTATGGGTAATTGAACTGCTGCTGTTAAAGAGCAGCGTTCTGAACAAGCTTCAACACATCTCCTGCTTTAATCTGCTGCTAATACACAAAACCTCCTCAGGCCCAGTTTACATGAGACCGGTCTCTGGGAATGCTCCTATTTTTCCCTGTTTACATGGAACTGCTGCAGGGATGTGCCAGGCAGGGTTGCCAGATGCTAAATTATGATTCTATTTTGACCCAAACTGTCGTAAACGCTGAGTGAGGGTGTTGTAAGATAAAGTGTGTGTGTTGTATTTGATGAAAATGTGTACACAAAAAGGAGGGGCAAAACACTCCTTTCTGTTTTTATCTGGCAACCCTCACTCATGCACTGATCATGCAGCGGCTGCATGATCACAGTTATGTCTGAACCTAGTGAATAAACTAACGTTCCTTCAGCTCTAGGATGGTTTTTGTCTTATGTTAGCCTGGCCATTGCAATCTCCCTCCACTGCTCCGTCTGGACTTTCTCCCACTGACATGATTTTCTCCTGGTACAATTTCAATTGGACCAATCGGTGAATAGAAAGAGTTGTGAATGTGGACGTCTATTTTCTGTTTTAGAACTGTAGTCTGCCTGTAGTTTAGCAACGGCAGCGGAGGAACTGAATGCAGTCAGTCTGTGTTGACAAGACTTCAAAATATTGAGCAATTGAAGTGGAAACAAGAGGAATGTTTAAGACATTTTATTGATGGTAAATGTTGTGGCATTACTCATCATGAGGTTTGGCAAAAGTCTAATTTTGCAGTTAGCTCCGTTAACAGCAAAGGAGGTGGCTAGGCTGAACGCTAAAGAAGCAAACCCTATCAGTATCGTCATGTCCCCCTCTTTTGGCCTTAATGACGTTTCATAAGCTAAGGGTTAGAGATTGGGTAAAATCAGATCCAATCATTTTAAACTTCAACAGAGGCCACGCCTCCAGCAAGCAATCGTTTCTCTATAGCTGAGAGTCCAGACGTACGAAGCAAAGAGAAGAACAAGGGGGTGGTTTTTACCAGGCTACTGTTTTTATTACCAAAGGATGTCTGCTGTCTGTAGGTACTTGACAGTACCACGAGGGGTGTTACCAAAAGGTTACACACTGAGACCTGGTCTTAAAAAGTGCCAGTGTCAGAGACTCCGATCACCAGTGATGTGTGTAACGAGCAGCTGGATCTAAATAAAAATGTTGTCATTTCACAGAAAACCAGCTCCGTGAAAAAGGGCCTCAGACTGAAACCTTTAAAGAGAAAATCTCTGAACTAACTTTTCCTTTAATTAGTCACTTCCTGTTTCACAAAAACCATGTCTGAAAACAGAAACAATGCAGTGTTATTTATTTATTTTTTCCAATTGGTGTGGTTTGCATTCACATTACGCATTTTTGTGAGCAGACTATAATTTGTAAAGAAACAGGCAGGTGATGCTCATTGCTCCAGGTCTGTCCACAGCTCATTGTTTGTAGTGTTTATGTAGTTATTAGCATTAACACTGAAGGGCTCATTTCTACTATGCTGATTAGCAACAGTGGCTCATCAAGTCCAAAAAGGAGCATGTTTCTTGTAGTTGGGTTGAGTCTGTTTTCACACCAGAAGCACACAGCACCAGAGTTCATTTGGATGCAAACTGAGACCACCTCATAAGTGGGTCTCAATCCGGATGATTTGTCAGCATCAGGGTTTAAATGAGTGTATTTACAGCTGCATGAAAGCTCCGGACCAACGGGGGAAACAAACTCTGGTTTGTTTAAAGTGGACCAAATGTGTCAGGTGTTAGTGTTTCAGTGAATTATAAAATACTTCAAGTGTTTTTTTTTTTCTTTTACAAAAACTTGTGGAGCTTCCTCAGTGACAAAGTATCCAGAGTTAATTGTTTTGTAAATGACTTTACTCACATACATATTTACACTTCTAGGTTTTCATCCAGTTCATTCTGTTAGTATTATAATTTTTTGTCTAATTTTAGTTCATTGGCTGTAAAATAAATTTAGTAAAACACTCTTTAAAGATACTTTTAGTGTATGAGGTTCTTAAAAAGAAGAAGAAATTAAAGGTTTCTTAAGCGTTAGCGTGCACCATCACACTATCACACATAGTTCACAGCTCTTAGACATTTAGAAATTGATGTGTATCTGATGTAGATCACTTTAGCTTTTACACCAGATGGTTTTACAGTCACTCTCAGGCCTGTTACCTAAAATTAACTGACTGGAAATTTGTTTCACAAAAAATATTATGTCTTTTATTAGAGAGGGTGGAAGAACAGAGTCATTCAGCCAGAATGCTTCTTAACTTATTAATACTAATCATTAACAAATCAACTGCTCATTTCAATACAGCTAAATAAAAAAGCATATTTTATAATATGAGGGAAACAAACACTTCCTGTATGTTTTAACAGCAGTATTTCTGAGTAAACACGGCAGTGTTAGTTATTGTTTCAGCGTTTTTATGAAAAGACTGGGACACAAACACTTCCTGCTGCTGTTCCTGTGGGCTCAAACTGGCAGCACAAAACAGGAACAACCACACGTCCTGCTGCAGAACTGTTGTTACGCCTCACTTATTCCTCTGCAGCTTTAAGAAAAGCTCGTTTATGGTGTGCTGTTTTAAAAAAGGAGGAGCTCTCTTTTCTTCAGCTGCAGGTTAATCAATTTCAGAACAAGCTACGGCTCATCTCTGCTGTGACCTCAGTCTGCTGTTCTGTCGACATGTCACCAAACAAACACTCGGCAGGAAACATCCTGGAATTATTCCTTCTGAGAGCGGTTTTAAATTCCTTCACTTTCCTGTTTGGTCAGTTGAACCAACCAACGCAGCATGTTTCACCATGTCTGCAGCTTGAGATGCTGACAAATGCAAAACAGCCTTTTCTGACAGAAAAACAGAACTCCTTAGATATGGGAAGAAACTGCAGCTGCAAAAAAAAAAAAAGCTCTTTCACAACTTCAACTCATCATACGAGAAACAACGAAGAACTCCACCACAAGAAGCTTCCAGGAAGCTCATGATGAGTGAGGCTGAACAGTGAGAAAAAAAGAGGAATAAAAAAATGTTAAAAAACAGAAACTGGTCAAAATAACACTGAACCCAAACATGAGGAAGTTAAACATGATGCATTAAAACAAGACTAAGAGAGTGAGACGGAGCAGAATCTGGGTTAGAGGAGGACACTTTGACTGGTCTAATGGATGAAAACACTAAGAGGGGAAATTTCCCCAGGCTCTTCTCCATCAGCTGCACAGCCTGGGTCACCTCTGCTGACAGGTTTGTTATCATCAACAAGTGTTTAAACTTCCAAAAAAAGAAAAAAAAAAAAGAAACCAGCAGCGGGACAAAATGAAAAGCAGATGTGTCTTTGCCAACAAATTTGATTTTCAAAACAGTTTATTTTGAGGTTTTGCCACAAAACTGTGTTTTTGTTCTCTTCTACTGCAATAAGCCATTAAAGGCCCTGGTCATACCTGGCAGGGGAAACTCATCTCTGGTGGGCAGAGAAGAGATAAACAGCTTGTTGTCTAATTTTAATCATCTGAAGGTGGCCTGAGTAAAACAATTAATGCACAATGAGACCTGTTTACATCTCCATTTAACTCTATCCAATTACAATCTGATGATTCAGGTTTGAACACAGCAGAAAAAAAAGAACAAACAACATTTACTCTCAGACAGTTCTTAGTACTCTGGCTGTAATTAATTAACTAATAAAATAAATAAATAAATAAATAAATAAATAAATAAATAAATTATAACAATGCTCATTTAGTGACCTCTAAAAAACCAAGTTTGTGTTCATGAAACAGACTTTGTTTTTCTTCTCTTTTCCAGTTTAATGCAGAAAGTTGGAAACTCCCATTAGTTACGCAACGCAGTGTCTCAGATAAAAAAAGGCTACTTTTCTTTAGGGATGTAACAACTAATTTAAAATCCATTCATTATCAATAAGAACCACTTAAAATGTGTATCGATTCATAAAAACAAATGAATCAGTTTCATTGTTGTATAACAGTTGCAAATGTTTGTCGCAGAAACATTTTACAAGCCTACTTTAAATTAACGTAACTTCAACAGCTTGTGCATGTTTGTTTTTACTATATAGTGTGTGACCAGCTGGATATTTTTCTCTGCTAATTTCTTTTTGTCTTGTAGAGAGGAGCAGCCATCCTCTAATGTGGGAGCAGGAGAAACTGATGTAAGACTGTCTGCAGCTTGAAAGAAACAGGCTGTTCCACAAGAACAGAGTTTTTACACTAAATATTTTTATACTGTCTAAAGTTCACATGTTTTACGTCAAATGTTTTTGCTGTGTTCATCAGTCGTTTTATTTGCTCGACCATTCTCCAAAATGAAATTTTGTTTTTTGATTTTACTTATTTGAAACTAATTATACACCCTATTTATAGACAATAAATAATAATTAACTGCAGTATAATTATTATTTATATTGGTATAATTTATTTTGGGACAACAATATTTACTCACAGGACAATTAATGGCCTTTTTAAAGCTAAAATAAGCAAAAGGAGCAGTAGGTGTTAAAGGGTTAAGACAAATTCAGTTTAATTCTTGATAACTCTTTATCACACAAAAAGGATTTGTTTTGACATTTTTATTTGTTTTGAAATTATATTTTGATATTAAGGTTAACAGACAATTACAGTTTGATACAAGGAAAAAATGCTGATAAATAAAACAAACATACTTGGTTATAAAATGGCTACAACTCATTTTGGTGAAGAAAAACTAAATCATAATCGTGAGCTTAAAACTGATAATTGAACCGAGGCTTGATTGAATCGTTACATCCCTGCTTTTCATCTTTGACTACCTTTAGAAAACTAAAGTTCCCATAATGAGATTTTTTTTGAAGTTTTTCTGTTTTATAACTGTTTCATAAAGCTCCTCAAACAAGAGCCAACAGGCCTGAAGACAAACATTTCACAACTTGAAACAAACACACACACCCTGACTATCACCCCGCTCACTCTGCAGAGAGGTAACGCCTGACACCTCACATCCAAGGAACGCTATGTACAGCCACCAACCCCTGCACATCATCACACACTTTAACTTATTTATGAGAAACTAAACATACAGCAAATAAAGTCTACAGGACCTAACCGTTATCCACCTCAAAGCAGAAATAAGTCAGAACATTTCTTTTTTTAATATTTACTTTTTCAAGCTGCAACATGATGATAGGATAACTGCAGCTGTTTGTTACAATAGTTATTATTGCATAATTACAAAAAAGTTAAAGTTCTTTTCATTTGGTTTTATGTTTCGCTCATTATGAGAGAAAATTTAAATTACATTACGACTAAAAATATTTTAATAATCGATTAGTTGTCGATTAAATCGACTAATCGTAGCAGCCCTAGTTTTTACTAATTTAATTAAAAAAATTAATGAGTTACAACTCATGCTGATGCCTGTGTCTGTATTACAACGTAATTGAAGAAGCCTCCGACTGAAGACACTCTGTTTTTCTATGACAGTCTGATAAAGAGGATGGTCAGGGTTGTCCACAATGTTCTTGTTTTTATGTAAAATCCTTCTTTGCATCTTCTCCAGAGATTCCACAGTCGTCCCCAGAACAGAACCAGCTTCTTTATCAGGTTGTTTAGCCTTCCTGGCTCTGATGCTGATAACCCAACAGATGACGTTTGAAAATGAAGTTGAATGAAGAAAAAAAATGAAGTGAAACGGTTGAATGGTTTAAAAATATAATTTTAAGTTCCTGGTACAAACACCACCTCATTTATTCCTATTAGTTTAATTAAAATGTACTTCAGCTCGACTGACGACATCCGATCTGTAACCTGAGGCTCATCAGTCCCTTTAATATTTTATTGATCCGGACAAATTCTCCCCAAAGAACCAGTCTGCTTCAGTTTTCTTGGTCAGTTGTTCTCAGGACACCTCTATCCTCTATAGAGTATGAACACTGGCTCTGCATGGCAGTGGTGAGCGGACCGCGATCCGCTAAAATAAGATTCAATCCTATTTTTGCTGGACGCCGGAATCATTCTACAAATATCACGTCGCACCAACAGGAAAAGGAACGAGCACGACATTCGGATTTTCAAAATGATTCACCAAAAGCAGACTAATTTTGTCGAATATCTAGCTATATTAATGAATATGTGGATATATTTATACACAAATGCTGTCTAAATGTATTGTTCTGTTTGGGAAGCAGATGACAACACGTATTGTGCAGAATATGCAGACACATGTATTAAATGTGGATTTTATTTTGAAATCAGAAGTTTCAAACAGACAGCGATGCAGTTTCAGCTGTTTGGAGTCCGTCTTCCACAGAATTAATTCTTTTGCTCTGACTTCTACATTTATCACTGGAGCGAGCGGACGCTGTATAAATTGGGATGCAAATGAACGGCTGCAAACTGCGCAGCGGAGCGGAACTGCATCGAGTGTAAATTAAGAGTGCGACATCACGCCTTTTTCTGCGTGTGCAGGTCACATCAGTGCCGTGTAGAGTTCACACTGGTGTCTGATCGCATTTAAAATGTGAACGTTAATGCCAAAAAAATCAGAAGCGAGCATTAAGACCTGCAGTGTGAAAGCAGCCTTAGTTAGCTTGGTCTTTGGTTCTCAGGACACTTTTGTCTGTCTTCGGTGTGAAATGCTGCCAGTCTTGGACGTGCTTTAAAGTCATTTTGAGGCTGGAGGTCACAGAGGGTCCATGTTGGAACTGGTCTGGTGGATGAAGGGTAGATGGGGTGGTGGAGGTTGGATTAAGCTCTGCTGGAGGCTCATTCAGCTCTCATCACAAAGTCCTGCTTCAGCCAAGATCAATAGATGGTTTTTCTGTGGGTCCATTAATCAACCAGACAGCCCACATTAATCTGTGGCTGTAAACAATTCCAGTTTATTAAATATCTGAACTCACACACATTTGACTGTTGGGATGAATTTAAGCTCTTCTGAAATGTCACTGTGGTCAAATAAATAACTTTAAATTAGACTATTGATTGGTGAACCACTGTGATCAATCTTTATGTTTGTGCCTTTGAGGCTGCTCCACATGCCAGAGTTAAGAAAAAAAAATGTACAACAAAGTTTCTTTCAATGTTTTACTTATGTAAGCTTGAAAATCATTAAACTTTTCAGTCTTTCCAACACTCATTGTTGTACAGTGGGGAGAACAAGTATTTGATACACTGTTGATTTTTCAGGTTTTCCACCTGCAAAGCATGTAGAAGACTGTAATTTTTATCATAGGTACTCTTCAACTGTGAGTGATGGAATCTAAAACAA
>JAUBOC010000160.1:24495799-24506565 GCA_032275365.1 Anablepsoides cearensis | reverse complement strand
GGTGCTTTTTAACAAATATATAAAACAGTAATTGAACAGAAAAAGAAATAAAATAAAACCCAACAAAAACAGAGAGCCGCCTATTAATACGACTTGACAGTTTCACGTTTTTTATTTTGTCCTCATTCTTTATTTAAAGTCTTATAGAGGGTCCACTTTTCCCATTTTCCCAACAGTTGTGCCTCTTCTAGCCTCAGCATGTGCATCAATTTTTCCATTAAAATATTTTTTATATAATTGTTGTCCAATGAGCTCTTGCTGGCGTTGTTTTCTTTCCCCAGTTCTTGGTGATTGCTTTCTTGGCTGCTACCAACAGTATTTTGATCAGGTAGTAGTCAGGAGTGGTGATAGTTCCTTCTGAAAATCTGCCAAAGTATAGATCTAAGCAAGTTCTTGGTATTTCATACCCTAGTATTTTCTGCAGCTCGTTTGGTATTATTTCCCAAAACATAGACATTTTATTGCATTTCCAAAAGATGTTTGAATGGTTTACATTGAAGGATCCACATCCTCGCCAAGGTGTTTGATAACTTTGAGATTTACTTTTCAATTTCGGTGTGATATAAAAGCGAATCTGATTTTTCCATGCAAATTCCCTCCAGATCTGTGATTTAGTTGATGAATGATGAACCTTCCACATTCGTAGCCACTTTTCACTGATATACATATTTAAAAAAATATAGCACAGAAAATCCTTTGCACAGTTTAAATAATTTACTTTTATTATTTCTATATATATTTTTACCAGACTTACATATATGTCCCTTTAAATTATTTTCATTTAAAATGATCATATCTACCGGATTTCAGCTCAGGCGGTCATTTGTTATAATTTATCTTTCATATTTATTGAATTACGTTTATCACAGTAGGCTACAGCTACCTTTCAGTATGGTTCTATATTCAAGTTTAGCACAAAACAGCTACAGCACCTTTTTTTTGTTAAAACACCTGGTAGAATTAAAATATTTGTATTTGACATTATTATGCCTCCACCTACTGGAGCCAGAGGCATACTGTTCTCTGGCTGTCTGGGTGTTAGTGCAGCGTCCGTCTATCATGGGTGGTCTTGTGTGCACAATATCTCCTGACTGAAATTATAAGGCATACAAGTCAATAAATTGTCATTGAGTTCTACCTTGTTATAGCTATACTGTTTATTTATAAAATTAAAGCGCACTTCTGTGGCAGCGCTACCACCATTGAGAATGAGGAGTTTGGTCACAGGTACAAGTTGCACATGACTGTAACGACGATGCTCCAGACACATTAGTGTTTAAAATTTTAATGTAATGGTAAAGTCCTATAAAGTTTGGAGGTGATGCAGGTTGAAACTGCAGTCAAACAACCTTTAAGCCTTCGCTTAGAAAATGACAGTCACTAAAAGCTCATGTGGTTTTGTTGTGTATGCAAACACAGTGTTACTGTGGAAATGTCTGTGAGGGCCTTTCCAAAATATAATATATATAAAATATAATCCTTCTCTAAAAACAAATCAGGAAACCCAATGACCCTTTTTTAGGGGTGCTCAGCACCCCTGAAAACAAACTATGATTACTATTTTGTAAAAAAAAGTTTGGTTCTCAAACCTTAGATTCAGCAAAAAGTAATAAATTTGGAACTAGAAACACTTGTAGAGCACTTACTACCGAATGGTTAACACCCAAGAATCTCAATTTTGTCTGGAGTGCATCACAGATGAGCTGTAGCTAGTGTCTCACCAGCTGCTCAGCGCCGTAAGAGTTTTCACTGAGTGAAGCAAGATGAAGTTAGTTGTATGGACAGTTGGTGAAGAGCTTAGAAATAGATGAAGAGTAAAGGTTGTTGAGACAGTCATGTTAGAAGAAAAAAAACTTTTTTTTTGGAGGAACCCACACATATATACATATATGCAAACAACACAAAATCACCTAGACTCAAATGAGACTTTATTTAGTTGTAAGATAGTGTCCCAAAACAGAAACAAAATCTACACAAATAGTTTTGTAGATGAATATGAATATATATGCTATATTAGTAGGTCAAAAGATTACAGATGAAACAATGAGTTCAATATTACTGTATGTGACTATTAAGAAAGTCTTATGTCACCTAAATTTAAAGCACTATATATACTGTGTTTATAATTAAAAATATAAAACACACATTTATATTTCCATTTTATTTTTATCATCTCTTGTTTACATAAAGCTGGCATCACGAGAGCCAGGCTGTAATATCCTCAGTGTGAATATGTTTTTAATTGCTTTTCTAAACCAGGGATAAAACAAAGCATAGATCACAGGATTTAGACAGGAGTTAATACTAAAAAGACAGAACACAATAACAGCTCCATTAAAGGATCTGTCCCCTGCAAGAGCAACACTATTATACGGGCAGAAACAAATTAGAAACACAACTACAAGAACACCAAGAGTCCTGGCTGCTTTCAGTTCAGTTTTCCTTGATGATGCACTCACTGAATGTTGGAAAGTAATAACAGTGACCTGCGAGCGGATGGCACGGGCCTGGAAAATGGCTATAACAAATACTCTTAAGTACAGAATAACAATGACAGTAACTGGAAGAAAAAAACTTACAACAAGATCAGCAACTGCAGGAAAAAAGTCAACAGAAAATGCACATTTTCCATAGCAGGAATCATATTTGTTTTTAAGGCCATCTTTTACAAACGAAATGTTGTACAAAACCGAACAGAGCCAGCACAGACAGATGCACGTCTGGATTTTTTTCATAGTGATTCTGGTGTGGTAATGCAGAGGGTCACAAATTGCCACATAGCGGTCAGCAGATATAAGGACGACAGTTCCAATTGAAGATGAAACAATAATGGAGACAACGTATGAATACAATAAACACATATAATCTCCTAAAAACCAGCAAGCTGTTAGTCTCACAATTTCACCTGGGAAGAACACAAGGCCGACCATGAAGTCTGAGATGGCCAATGACAGGAGCAGGAAGTTAGTAGTTTTGTGGAGCTGCCTGGAGGAAAAGAACAGCATCATAAAATAATTTTTGCTTAATATTTTTAAATAACTAAACAAATAAATTAGTTAAAACATCACCTAAAAACAAGTCTTATGTGCTGTGTTCAAAATCACTGCCAGTTTACTCTAAACTCCTAAATGTTGGTAAAATCCATCTGCCTAGATATTTAAAAAAAACAGTCAGTAATAAAAGACAATGTTCTTTGCCTGAAATGGGAGACTGAGATAATAACAAGCAGATTGAGAACCACAGTGAATACAGAGATGAGGGACAGCAGAAACCTCAGAAACACAACTGTGACCCTTGGAACTGTTGGTTTCCTACAGGAAGTATTGAGGAGTTGTGGAAAGCAGAGCTCCTCTGTATTATAGACTTCCATTATCAGAGGACAAAAGAGAAGTTGGAGCTGTTGCAGCCTTCTGAGCACAAATTCTGTTTGTTGCTTGTTTTATCTCTCACTGTCCCACACTTTAGAATCCTTTTCTCAGTGAAGATTTATCCCTGTTGTTTATTCTCCATCACTACCTCATCAAATGCCTCCTGCACTTTCAAACCTCCCTGGGATACTATTTTTAGTTCAATTGTCTTCTCTTGTCCCTCTCAGAGTACTTGTATTTTACAAAACATTTTATTCTCGTATTTTACTCACTCAAGCACTGTTTTGTTTCTAGAATAAAATTGAACAAAACATATTCAAACCCAAAAGTTGTAAAAAAGCATGTGACAAAATTTATGTTTAGATAAATATTTAAAAAATAAATAAACTTAATTTGTGCATAAAATGTTTCTAAACATGTTTATCTGACCATACCATGTTGTTAATACTTAAGTTGAGCTTTATTTTTATAGTTTATGTGTCACGAAACAAGCTTTAGATAGCTACATCAATTTAGCTTTAGAGACGCACATACTAAAAGGTGTTCTCACAATAAAATATGTTGTAAATCTCACAAAATTGTCAGTTTGCCAAGTATTGTTTTCGTTATGGTGTGATAATTGTATTCTTCTAAGTTTTTTGTTTGATCTTTTGTCTTATGGTTCTTTACAGATACTTGCTTATGTCTTGTAATCTAAGGGATATCCATAATAGTGAAATCATTTGTTTAGTTGGAGTAGGGTGTACATACGTGTAAAATATAAATTATGAATTATTAAAGTTAAAACTTTCATTTCTCACGGGAAACGAGTCCGACTTGTAATGCGGACCAAACTCTTTCAGGAACCTAACAGCCTGTATCAAAGGGCTTGGCACCCCATAGTACCTCCCCACTCCCCAAGAGACACGGTCGAACACCCTCCTCAAGTCTGCAAAATAGATGTAGACTGGTTGGGTGAACTCCCATGCACCCTCCAGCAGTTCCATAACCAGGTTGAAATCCACACTGCTCTTCCTGAATCCAAGATTCGACTATCTGATGAACCCATCTCTCCAGGACTTCTGAATAGACCTTACCAGGGAGGCTTAAAGGTGTGCTTCTCCTGTAGTTGGAACACACTCTGCGGTCATCCATTTTTAAATAGGGGGTTCACCATCCCAGTCTGCCAATCCAGGGGAACTGCCCCCAAATTCCACGCAATATTGCAGAGTCGTATAAACCAACACAACCCCACAACATCCAGAGCCTTAAGGCACTCTGGGGGAATCTCATCCACCCTCGGCATCTTGCCACGACAAGCTTTTTTACCACCTCAGTGACCTCGGCACCAGAGATTGGAGCCCCAGGCTCTGCTTCCTCATGGGAAGACATGCTGGTTGGACTGAGGAGGTTTTTGAAGAATTCTGACCACCGACCCACAACGTCCTGAGTTGAGAAATTTTTTACTTAATTTGAGTAAAATTTTCAGGCTAACAAGACAAATAATCTTATACATTCTCAAAACAAGATTAATATTCTGACACAATCAGTTCTTGTTTAGCAAATTAGTCTCAAAACAAGATCAAAAAGATTTTTTTTTTTGCTGGATATAAGGTTTTAGAACTTGGTTAGATGGACAGTTTTTGCAGTTTGCCATCACTGGATGTTTGCATAAATCACCAAGTCACACAGATAATCAATAAACAGTCGTACAGACCTCTGACACGCATACAGCTGAACAGAACAACGACCCTCTCTCTGCCCCTCTGACACACACACCTTAACATTATCAACATTGTTTAACTTTGTGAGTGGGGGGAAAAAAGCCAAAAACGTTAAGTAGTAACAATAAATAAAATATTGAAAACAGTTTGATCATATAAAAAAAGGAAGTTGTATTGAGTATGACAACTCTTGTTCATGCATACTTCAGTAGTTCATAATTTCCTACTGCATGAGTTGTATTTGTTTATGCACTTAAACTATTTACAGAACAGGCTTTTTTTAAACTCAGAACATGAATTATTTTTTATTTTTGTGATTAAAAACATTGATTTGAATCTTATTTTTGAGGCTGTTTTGTAAATAGCATTCAAAAAAACAATACATATAGCAAATTCTGATCAATGCATATCAATTTTAGACTTAAAACAATGTACAGATTTAAGCCCAGCCAACTTCCGGTTAAACCACACCTACGTACATCCGGTTTAGGCCCCCGCCCACTCCAATTACAGATCAAGATAGTGGTGTACTCGCTCATCCCTACTGAACAGTAGATTATTTTTAGTGCTGGGCATGTTAACCCGTTATCGCGTTAACGCAGCCGACAATTAACAGGGATAATTTTTTTACGCGCGTTAACGCAGTTTCTTTATATTTCTGATCTCTGTTATGTGTGCTGCCTGTGAAGATGCACATACACAGACACACACAACTCCACCAGTCGCTGTGGGGAGGCGAGATTTTGATCACAATTGGCTTTAGACAGCCTTAATCATGAGTCTCATCCAATGAGGGACTTTGTTGTTGAGCATGCAGCTGCTCACATGAACCTGAACTGCAGCTGAGGGAAACATGCCTGATGATTCTTTAGGGCATTTTTTATTTTAGAACTTTTCCCAACGGTGGGCTGGGAGGAAGTAAAGTTATCTGGAAGAGCTGCAACGCTAAACTGTCTCACCACCAGGGCTAAGCTGTCTCACCACCAGGGCTAAACTGTCTCACCACCAGGGCTAAACTGTCTCACCACCAGGGCTAAACTGTCTCACCACCGCAGCAGTTCAAGCCCTGTTTAAAACCAGGGTAAACAAACAGGGAGCTTCTGCTGAGCAGCGTGTGGGAGAAAGTGGAAAAAGTAAGACTGGCTTGATTTCCCTTATTTTTTTAAATTTTTGAAAATGCATTGCACCTTTTTATATAAAACTGTACCAAAAGAGCACAAGGACGGCAGGACGGCTGAGGCGTCAGGGCGAGGTCGGCGTGCCGAGGTCCCAGGCATCCCTCGCAGGTCTGGTGGCCGTCAAAGGACAGGATGTACTCCTTCTGGCACGACGGACATCTTCTCAGTGTTGCTTCTGCTTACGCTGAAGAAAAATAGGGAGCCGATTGTCCGGTCTGGCTGTTATTTATACAGACCGGGTGGGGCCCACCCAGCAGGTGGGTGGGGCCCACCCAGCAGGTGGGCGTGGACTACGAGCTTTTCAGTGTTGCGCTGAGCGCGAGGGATAAACCCACTAGCGATAGCCTTAAAGGGCGAAGCCTATACAAAATAGAATGCTCTATAGACACATGTGGAGGAAGTGCTTATAAGGCTGAGTTCACCTGAAACTCCTCAGACTGAAGAAGTGTATTGGAGGAGAGACAAAACGTTTTACTAAAGAAGAACCCTTCCAGAGGACTTCCTTTTATTTGACAGTTAAATTTTATGCAGAATAATGAAATTAAAGCAAGAATTCAAGGATTTTTTTTTGTCATTCCAAAGAGTATTATGAGGAATGAAATATATATGAGGCCCCTGTTGTCAGAATAAATACAATAAGAAGTTAAATTAAAATATGAAAAAAATGTACATAATGTGTCACACATGTACTGTGACATAAAAAACCTACACATTCAGCCATAGTAGAGTGATTGTTTCCAAAAAAAGAGATTAATTGCAAATATATCTTGAGATTATTCATTATTCAAAATTTTTAATCTATGCCCAGCACTATATATTTTATTTAAAAAAAGGGATACTGCCTAAAAAAGTTATGTGACAAATACAAAAACATTTCTAGCAATTATATTAGTGTAATATCTAAGTATGACTAATTCTACAACAATAATAAACACAATTTATCACATACTGTAAATAGGATGACTATGAAAGTAGAAGATACAACAGCTTTGTTTTTTTTATTAACTTATAATTATCAACTGTAATTTTTTTATTTTTTCAGAGATTGAAAAAAAATTCTCTAGTGAAAGATTCTCCTCAGTTAGTAAACAACTAGAGTATGTTGGCCTCACATGAGCCAGGCCTCAGTATCTGCAGAGTGACAATCAGTTTTATAGCCTTTCTGAACCAGGGGTAAAAAAGTGTGTAGATCATAGGGTTTAGACAGGAATTGAAAAAAAACAAAAAAATGATAGAGGCCGCAGTTGAAGCATCAATCAAAACATTTCCAGCAAGAGAAACACAGTAATATGGACAAAAACATAGTAAAAACACAAATACAAGGACACCAAGAGTCCTGGCTGCTTTCAACTCAGATTTCTTTGTTTTTACATTTCCTGATTTCTGGAGTGCAGCAGCTGTAATGTGAAAGCGCATGGTACGAGCCTGAGACACAGCCACAACAAATACTCTCATATACAAAACTATGATAACAGTAACAGGAAATGTGAAGTTCACAATTAGGTCAAAGGTACCCACAACATAGTTTACAGCATATATACATTCCCCAAAGCAGGACCTAGTCCTGCCAGGTTCAATAAGCCCATCTTTCACATACAAAAAGCTGAAGGAAGCAGCACAGAACCAACACAGACAAACACTGCATTTGACTTTTGCCACAGTGATTCTGGTGGGATAATGTAGAGGGTCACAAATAGCTGTGTAGCGATCAATTGATACAAACACAATGTTTCCTACTGAGGTAGAGATAATGTGACAATTCATATATAAATATAAAGAACAAATGGTATCCCCTAATAACCAACAGGATGAACGTCTAAAAATTTCTAAAGGCATCAACAAACAACCAACAAGGAAGTCCGAGACTGCCAAAGATAGAAGGATGATGTTCGTGGGTGTGTGGAGCTGCCTGCAATGAAATAAACAAATAAAGAGATAAATAAATAAAGTTAATAAACTATACGCAACATAGTTTTTGTCAGATGTTATAACTAACCACATTTATAAAGCTTAAGTGCATATTCTGCTGAGAAGTTGATCTTTGCCTGAAATGGGAGACTGAGATGATGACGAGCAGGTTAAGAGCTGCAGTGATCAGAGAGATGAACAGCAGGAAGGTCAGAAAGAAAGATTTAGATTGATTAATTCTCGGTTTCAGACACGAGCTGTTGAGTAATTGTGGAAAACAAGGTTTGTCCCTGTTCTCCATCATTCAACAGTTCTACCCCTCTGACAAGTAGTTTGTGGTGTAGCTGATATTTTCCTTCCCTCCTGTCTTCCTTAGGGCTTTGTCGTCACTTATTTTTTGCTGCATGTGATTCCTATCTCTCTTGGCGTTGCAAGTTTTCTAAGTTTTTCATTTGTCCACCATCTGCAAACATTTATTTAGTTTTGTTTCTCAAGAAGTGTGTAAAACATTTAAAAAACAGTTTGTTTAGGTGCTTGGTTTGAGCCAAGATGGCGTAAAGACAAATATTTTAGAGTTCCTGCAGACTTATGAACATTTTGGCTTTAACAACAATGGTGACCTTCACTCAGGCTGTTTTTTAGAACTTGAGTGACTCACGTGACTCTGTCTGCTGCTCGTACAATCTCTCGTAGCATCTCCATTGATTTCAATGAAGCTGGTTTAGCTATGTTTAAACTTAAATAAAATTGGGAAAACAGCATCAAACTCCACCGGGAGGATCGTAAAAATGTAACTGCAGTAATCGTAACAGTGACTCAGGTTACAGCCATCATCCCCACATGGAGCAAGTATTTTTGTCACTTTTCCAAGCCAGACTAACAGCTGGGGTTGAGCAATAGGACGAGCTGAAATCAAGGACTTAACATCTGCTCCAAACATTTTATCGAAGGTAAAAGACCAACACTAGATCACCCGAATCCAATCCCTGCAATGACAATAAACAGGTATAGTAAACCTTATTGTTTTACTTAGTCCATGGGCTAGGGTGGCTAGCCCCCCCACTACTGAACTTGTCAGGTATTTTCATGTACCTAGGGAACACCCTTTCAAAAAAAGCATGTTAACAGAAAAAAAAATTGTCTCATTGCCCCCCAGGGACCCCTTTTCTATTGTGACATCCATATTATGAGTACAGAAAACTTAAATGCCAATAACTTTGTAATAAACCAACCAAATTTTACAAACAAGGTATCAGCAAATTCGTATTGATTAGCTCTTCGGTTTACATGACATTTCATTAAGCAAATATGCGCTTGACGATGTCATCAGAGGGGTCAAAATGTCACAAACCCAACAGAAGATGAAAATTTTTAATTTTTTAGCGGGTAGATTAGGGTGGGTGACAATGCACACCCCACTACTGAACTTCTCGTGTAGTTTCATGTACCCTAGGGTTACCTCTTTCAAAAAAGGCATCTTAACAGAAAAAAAGTTGGGTCTCACCTGCCCCCCAGGGACCACTTTGTGACCACACCCCCTTACCACTGTGACCATCAAAATTAGGGGAACGGGAAGCTTAACTGCCAATAACATTGCTATAAACCAACCAAATTTTAAAAAACAAGGTATCAGCTGATTCATATTGATTAGCTCTTTAATTTAAATTACATTTCATTAAACAAATATGCAAACAATGATGTCATCAACAGGTCAAAAGGACACTACCCCAACAAAATATGAATATTTTCATCTTTCTAGTCTGTGGGTTAGGGTGGGTCACCATGTACACCCCAGTACTGAACATCTCTGGTACTTTCATATACTACCCTAGGGTCCACTCTTTCATAAAAAGTATGTTAACAGAAAAAAAGTTGGGTCTCACTGCCCGCAGTGAATGCTTTGACCACACCCCTTTTCCAAGCTTTACTGCCAATAACTTTGCTATAAACCAAACAAATTTTAAAAACAAGGTATTAGCGGATTCATATTAGCCGTGTTTCCATCAACGTTTCTTAATGCACATTTTGAAGTATTGCATTGGAAAAGGTGAATGGAAATGGCTTGATTCGAAAAAACTTCCTCAATTCGCATAAAAGTTGATACGCTCACTTCAGGTGGTTTTAGGTTTTTTCGAAAAAGAGTTAATGCGCAAAAGGAGAGATGGAAACAGTTAATGTGAAGGGAACTAAAGTATACATTAATGAACATTTAACAAAAAAATGGTAATATCGCACGAGAAGCAAGGTTTTTAAAAAAACAGAAACAAAACTCAGCAACTTGGACACAAAATGGAAATGTTTGGATTAGAGTGGAAGAGGGATCACAAGCAAAAATGGTAAAAGAGGTGAAGGAGTTAGATCAGTTTAGGAGGGGACAAACAACATGATAAAGAATCTGATGAATCAAAAATGGCTTACAAAAATGAAAACAAGCTTTTAACAAAGGGGCATAGTAAATACTGACATTTAAAATATGGTCATTTACGAAAATTCAGAAACTGAAATATATAATCTAGATCCTATGGTAAATGCAAATCTTTTTCCACAAATCAAACATTGTGAATATTATAATGAAGAACAATTTAATGAAAATAAAATGTTAAATGGAG
>JAUBOC010000160.1:24349818-24368489 GCA_032275365.1 Anablepsoides cearensis | reverse complement strand
AGACAAAAGCGGAAGGAGATTCTTAAAGAGACAGAGGCCAATTTCAAGGCGTCTAGAAGAGAAAGTGAAGGGAAGAACTTTCTCTCATGTTAAGAGTGGGCGAGCTCCCCGTCCCAAGATGGCTGCCGTGTGAGGACGTCGGTCTCCATTGGCCAACAGCGGGGATGGCTCATCTAGCCTTTATATATATATATATCTGTGTCACCTGATTGAAACAAACCTGGGTGTCTCCACCACTGGGTGAGAATGGCGAACTGCACTTCTCTCGTGCTGTGTTCGGACCAAAAGTGTTTTGCGCATCAAAAACGCGTCCAACGCCTAAAGTTAGACGTTTGTGCAATGTAAAGTCAAATGCTTAAATCACTCTAGACGCGCCTCAGGAGCCCAAACTGCAAAAAGAACAAGCTAAACCTTGTGTGAAGAATGAGGACACAGGTCCTGCTTTGATTATACAGAGACTGGATAAGCCTTAAAAGCAACCCAGTCACCCAACACTGAAAGCCTCAGGGAACGCAGTCATAAGCTTTCTCCAGGTCCACAAAACACATGTAGACTAGGGAGTCAAACTCCCATCTTGCAGTCAGCTGCTTCAGGAGTCAGGAGTATAGTATTTTATGTATACTTTTTTTGTACTTATATTATTGAGATTGTTGATGTCCAGTATCTGTTTCAATGAGTTCCTATTTGCCATTTACTATTTCCCTCAGCTCAGCTCTATTTTCTTCAGTATGGCCTCATTTCATGGCTGCTACTTTGTATCCGCTGCAGACTATTTCCTCATCAGCTCTAGTCCAGTACTCTGGTTTTGTCCTCATTCAGCAGTCCACCATTGTGTTTCATGCTGTGTCAGGTTCTGCTCTGTCTCCTTGAGTGCCAAAACTATGTTTTGTCTTTGTATTGTGTTTATAATTATTATTAAACTTTTAATTTTTTGTTGAAGTTCCTTTGTATTCTTGGGTCTGACCTCTAGAATCAATGTGCTTTTTTTCTCTCTTTACTTCTATTGAAAACACATTTATCATCAAAGGGATAACAAAAAACAAACGGTGCAGCAGATATAACATAAAACCACCTTACAACAGTTTCTGTAAAGAGCATTGAATTCATAGTTTTCTGGCCAATGGGTTCAGAATTTGTTCTGGTAACAGAAGATATTGTTGCAGACATCCTAAAAGCATAGTAAATTCTCTTCACTGGAAGCTGAGCAAACTGTAAATGTACCTGCTGGCTAATGTGTTAAACGTCCCATCTTTGCAAAAGAGCTGCCTAGCTCTATCAGGGTTATGTTGGACCTCCTTAAATGTTTCTCTGATTAATGTCTTCTTTGATTAGTCAACGAGTTTTGGTGGACAACTCTCTCTAAGCACGTCTGCTGTGGTGGCAACTTCTTTCTGCTTCCTAATAATGGATTTAACCAAGCTCTGTGGGAAGTTCAGGGTTTAGGATATTGTTTCTATAACACACCCATGATTTGAACTTCTCTACAACTTAATCTCTGGTCCGTGTGGTCTTTATGATGTCTCTTTATTGGTGATAGTCCATAACACTTAAAAGTGTTGAACTAGTGTTGATTTTGTAGGCTATTAGTTAGTGCTGGGCGGTATACCGTTTTGTACCGAAAACCAGATTTTATTTTTGTTATATGAATTTCGGACATACCGGTTTAAATAGTCTGAACACATTCGGAACGGCCGCCAGTGAATTGTTTCTCGGGGGACACTTTTCCTCGCAGCACCGCTATGTGTATAAGCATGCTAATGTTATTGTCAGAGCAGCTTGTTGAGTAACTGGCAGCGGGTGGTGTTTCAGCTGCTTATATTGACTGAACACATCCCGTTTTCACCATCGCTGAATGTAGTAAACAACTTTTCAGTGACGTGCACAGTTAGATTTAACGCGCTACGTTATAATAAAGACGCATGGAGACTTTAACGTGCTTTTATTGTGAAAAGCCCAGAGGAAGTAGTTTTGTAGTAGAGCTGAGTTGACTGGTGTGCCGTCCTGTTAAGTTTTATTAAACACACAATGATAAACCCGATAATGATTTTTTCTCAACCTTTCACGATCGGACCAAAATGCATGATTACTGTCTACAACCAGGCAGAGAAGAAAAGACGTACTAGAGGAGGGAAACAGTGATACAGACAGAAGTAAAGTAAAAAAAAAAGAAGTCAATAAACAACGTTTGTACATTTTATCATCAGCTCAGCTGTGATGGAAAAAAAAATACTGTCAAATACCGTGAAACCGGTGTAATTGTTGAAAATACCGTGATATAAAATTTGGGTCATACCGCCCAGCTCTACTATAGTACAGGTGTGTATATAAACTTAGATCACGTGGCACTTCGAGTTTCCACAGCTGGATTTTATTTAACTAATTTTGTGGCTTCTGAACCCTAACCCATTTTTTGTGTAGGTCCATTACTTAACATCAAAATGAAAATCTAAACCCAAATATTTTTCATCCCACCGTTAGAGCACCTGGAGGTCATTTTCAGTCTCTCAGCTTCAAGAAGCTAAAACATAAGAAGGCCTGTTCAGGTACACCTTAGTGGTTGAAAACAGACAGTAGTAAATTTTTGATGTCCTGTTGTTAAGTATTAATCACTCAACCGTTACCCTCCGCTGTGGGTTGGGTTTTAAACTTCTAACTGTGCTGTGGCGGACAGAGCTGAATACACAGCAACTCATCTCCTCTCTGCTACAGCAGATTGCACTATATTTTTCCAAAATGTCAGCCGCTCTCCATGTTATGGGACTCACCCAGTGTGTGTGAGTGTGTTTGTTAAATGTCACCGAGTTTGTTTCACTGGCTCAGCAATCAGATCTCTGAACCGCCACAGCTTCTCCTGTCGAACCTGCTTGTCAAAATGAGAAGAAAATTCTTCCAGACATTTTTTTTTTGGAAAATAGGTTGGTGTGAAAATGAGCACGGATCTAAATCCTACCTGTCGCTGAACACTGAACCACACTTACAGTCTGAACATTTGATTGTGAAAAGAACAACAAAACAGACCTTGCTCTGACCCGTAGTGAGGTTTTGATAAATAACTTATTTCTTTGTCATCTTGTTTCCGTTTCTCCCCTCAGCTATAAACTGACACTCAATCTCCTCACTTCAATCTCCCCTTTATTACGTCTCCATTCCATCTTCATTTTCCGTCTGACTCCCTCCACCTCTCCCATTTGTAGCCTCTTCGCGCCATCTCAACCGCAATGTGGCTTCGCAGTTTTGTTCCATCCTCGCTTTAGACTAATGTTCTGTCTGGCCTCTTTTTTCTTTTTTTTTACTGTTTTGTGAAAGGCAACCACCAAACCAAAACCTTGGAGAGAAAAAAAAAATCTCGGCTGCTGGTTTTAACCCTGCACAAACCTTTCTTGCTCTTCATTAACTCCCCAAACTGGACAAAGCAAGTCAGCAATCTGTTGTCCAGTCAATTATTCCAAAAGCAGCAGATAAACATCCAACCACAGAAAGAAGAGGAGGAAGAGAAGGAGGTCAAGGGTCATGGAAGAAAAAAATAGATAATGTTCTGTGTATAAATTGGGAATGCTAAGAGCTAATAGTAGATGATGGATGTGTCCAGTCTTCTCAGTCCTCCCTCAGAAATAGGATGTTGTTATTATTCTGGAGCTCTATCTGCCACACTCATCTCACTGCAAATAATTCACAAGAGTCAGACGCTCTACTGCGGAGCTGAGTGAAAGCTCTGAAATAAAAAATCCCCTTTTAGCTCAAAGATACAACAAAGGATCTCCCCCTCTGTGATTTCAAGCCTCGGGGCTTTATGGGTTGCTGCCTGTAAAACAGTGTGTGTACAACGATGAACAGAGGACGAACAGAAAGCAGGAGGATGAATTCAGAGAGAAATTACAGGATTCAGGCCTGTTTCTGTTGTGTTTTTCCATTGTAAAATTGCACATCGGAAAATAACTAGGACTTCTACTCAGTGACATCTATAAGCAACAAGGTTTTTCATTTTAAGGTCAATATTTTGTGGAGCCACATTTTGCAGCCTACACAGCAGCGAGTCTCCTCAGGTCTGCCTTCAACAGAACAATCGAACAGGTTTTCCTCAAGAATATCTCCGGGTTTTTTCCAGTCCATTGTTCCTTTAACTCTGACCATCTTCCCAGTCACTGCTGGTGAAAAACATCCCACAACATGACGCTGCCATCACCATGCTTCACTGTAGGGATTGTTATTCCAGCATAATAAAAAGTGTTAAGATTGAACCAGATGTGAGGTGTTGTCCTTGATAGAAAAAGAAAATAGATTCATGTGACCATAGAACCTTCTTCCACATGTTTGTTGAGTCTCCAGTACCTTTTGGCAAATTCCACACAGCCTGCTTTATTATTATGACCCCCCATTACACAAAGTGTCATATTGTTTTCGTACTGAAGAAGACAGATGGTGTTTTGAGCTATAAGCATGCATAGTGGGGGTCATACTTATTATTAGTCAGAACAAAAAGTGAGATCTTACATTTACTTAATGACTAGTCATAATTTAATTGTTGATATCTGAATTGGTAATTTCAGTGCAGATATGCACTGTGTTGTATGTAGCGTTGTTAACGTAGTGTAAACAGTGTTAGTGCTGTCTGATCACTGGTGATGAGTCTGTGGTGTACGTCATCATGCACTGATGTAATGTTGATCAAATTTTTAAAGTCAAATCACTGCTATGGAAATGTTTTCTATCACAATATACCAATATTGAGTTATTGTCCAGCAATATGCAGAAGAAATGAAATTTTAACGTTAGCTATTAGGTCTTTAAAAGCAACAGAGGAATAACCATTGAAAGATGCTATAAAAGAATCATATTTACTACAGTGGCTTGTCTGCTACTCACTTTATTGCTCAGAAACATGAAAATCCAAGTTTTTTAAAGTGCCACCTGACACTTAAACAGGTGACCAAGCCTATCGTTTTTTTGAGACGCAATTCATCATCCGATCTTTCATAATAAAATGTGTGACTGATTTAACAATCTAATACTAAATTTGCTCTTCCATTTTGTGAAGAAATTGAACCAGTTCAACCTTTTATATGCTGTTCTATAGTTTCTGCCATGATTTCAAGTGAAGTAACTGTTTTGCGTTTCATATCCACTGATACCCGCATCACTTAAGTGTATTGACTTTTGTTTTAATGGTGTATATATGGCTGTAAGAAAATAACATCACATTATCACTTTTTTATATATGGAATATTCTAGAATACATGGTGTAACCGCAAACAATGTCAGGTTGCCAACAATTTATAGGTCATTTTAAAAAATTCATAGCAGTGATAAGAACAACAAATTTACAGAATTACAACTACAACCAACAAGGTAAAGAAAATCAGCATTTACCTCAAACAACTTGATGAAAGTGTTTGACTCGTTTATTTTTAAAGATTGTTTCACTAGTGAGTAGGGACAGACTAACTAATAGATTATATGGCAATTAAAGAAAAACTACTAAACTAAAGATCTGCTTAAGTCAAGCAACAAAGACTGTCAGAAAGAAGATGCAGCAGTTGATGAGTGGGCTCGAGAGTGACAGAAAATTCTGAACTGGCCATAGAAGATAAGTGAACACCAGAAATATGCTGCATCAACATAAGGACAAACTAGCACACCATCAAAAACAAAAAGAAGGTTCAACTACAAAGCAAATCATATGCTTAGTGTATTCCCACCCTTCATTTGAAAACCTACAAACTACAGTATTTGCAACAAGACGACATCATGAATGTAGCATCTACGTCATATTTGTCACAAGACTTAATTTTAACATAAACTTTATGGATGGATGGACGGCTAGACAGACAGACTTACTTGTACTTACAGTTGAGATCATTACTTTTCTGCAAAGCCAAGGTACTTTATTTTCATTTTCAGTTTGGGTAGAAAAATCTCTAGACACCCTTTATTAATATTTTTGCTTGTGTTTGTTTTGCAGCAGCTGTAACAGGAGCATGGATCCTGATCTAAAATGATTTCAGGTTCATCATGATGTCTTGAAAACCACCGTTCGCCTCATAACTTACTGGGCTTACAAAGTCTAGACAAAATGAGTTTACCTTCATTAGATAAGTATAAAAAGGTTTATGTTTTTTGTCAGAATAGCACACATTTACAGTTCTGCTGACTGATTCTTAAGCCAAAACTGAAGCAAAACATTTTTCCTTTGCCTTACCCATGAATAGCTTCCACAGCTGAACTATAATGTCATATTTACAAAAGTAGTCAAATTTACCCAAGTTTAGACACAACCTGAATGTGTCAGAGCAACACTTTGAGAGGTTCCAGCAAGGCATAAGCAGATGGAAAAAGAGATGTTTTGTGATTTTAATACAAAATATAAGCTTCTACCAACAAACTTCCATGAGCTTCAAAGGGAGAGATGAAAGTTGGAAAAAACATGTGAAGACTTGCTGAGAAATTCCCTAAGAAAGCTGTGTTGAAACTGTGCATTTTCTTCACATAAGAAAACTGATGCACATCTAATAATGTTTTTCTTATCATTTGAAATTTGTTAACTTTAAAGCAGCACAGACCTATGAGATTTCCCAAGCAGAAAAAAATAAACTGTTCAAACTGTCTTTTCAAAGAAATAAAGGAAGCTGTAGAAAACAGTTCTCTTGTCTCGCTCTTTCACAAAACCTGGATATTCCTGTCAATAAATTGTTGTGTATGAAATAGCATAAAAAAAACTCTGTTCTATATCTACACTACATACAGAGCTTCAACTCAGATACATAAATCAGGTCATGAATAACAAAATACTGGCATGGGATTTATCATTTCATACTTTTGTTCTTTGAGAATTTTCATCTGTTTTGTTTTTACAGTTTTTCTCATTTGCTTTGATACATTCCTCAGATCAGATTTGAAATTCCTAAAACTACTTGTTTAATCTTCACATCATTGTGTAATTTGCACACATCATAAAAATTAATCATTGTATCAAAGAGTTTAAAATGTTGAAAGTATTTTCCATCAGTTTTGCTCTTCATGTGTCTGAAAAAGTAAAACTTAAATACATAACTGAGAAAGTCCTTATGTGAACAATAGGCTTAGTTTTATTATTCCAGTAGACTGTTCCACTTGTGTTTTTGTTTGGGTGCTGGTCAAAATGTACCTATGTCAAATTGTACCTCTGCTTTATACCCAGAGGTTTACAATTCATACACTTTGGGTACTAAATGTAGCAGATGACATAAAAGGGTGTTCTTACTCGTTTTTGTTTTAAGCTCTTGTTAAATGTGGAATCAGAAAAAAATGTAATCAATAGCAGAATAATCTATATTATAGGAGATTTTATTAATTTATATATTTCACCGTTTTTATTGATCAAATCTCAACAGCTGAGGACTGAATCTGTTCTTCAAGAGGAGCTTTTGCCCCTTTTCTACTAGTGCCACTTAGTGTAGTGTCGGTACGTTTCCAAGCCATTTCCATTAGGCCAGATTCATGGAACCAGCCCTTTTTTATTATCTACGTTGTTGTGGTTCCAAGCGGTCCCAGCCGACACTAAAATGCAACATCAGAACACTGTTCGTCACTGACTGGTTAGGGGGTGGAGTCAATGGTTGAGTCTGAACTGTCTTTACACCAACTCGAGGCGCCATTTTTTCATTTGTAGCAGTGATATTAGTCGTGTTTCCATCCAATTTTAATTAGAATTTTTAGCAAATTTAAAAAATTTCCGAACTTATACGGCAAATGTGTTTCCATCTCTCATTTTGCACATTAATTTAATGGAAAAGCACCCGAACTGACTTGTTACGACACTGACCGTACCGACACTACACTAAGTGGCACTAGAGGAAAAGGGGCATTTCATGCTGGTTCTCAGTCATCCAGAACACGATGAATCCAATAAGTAAAAAAAAAAACAAAAAAAAACAATGGACTTCTATTTTGTAGCTAAGAAGAAATTTCATGCATGTTTGTGCCATGGGATCACAAGTGTCACCAACTGTGTACAATCTTTACAAAGAGGAAGTGGAACAGAGTGCCCTAAACTCCTTCAAAGTAACAACACTAAGCCACTGGTTCAGATATGTGCACAATACATTGACCAAAATTCAAACTAAGTAGAAAACGTTGACTAGACATGTCAAAGTTGTCGACAATGCCAAGTTCACCAGAGATGGTTTGAACAACAAGATGCCTTTTTTAAAAAAACTGTTTGGTGCACATGGAAAGAGGTGTAGCCTCAATTCTGAGGATTATAGGAACTGGGGTTGTGGGGTTTGACTCCCACAACCCATTACAACACAGATTTGCTGTTATTAGAACTCTATACTGGGCTGAATATGTTCCCATTGGGACACTAAAAATGTCTTTAAATGTGGTTATCCTAACTAAGTCTTAGTCAGGTAAGCAAGAAAATCTAAAAAAAAAAAACATGTCACAGAACAGAAATGGGAGAAGAAACACAAAATAATTGTCATCCCATATGTTGTTGGAGTATCTGAGAAACTCAAAACACAACATCCTGGTGCATTTCAAACCAAACAAGACTGACATGACATTCATGATGTGAAGCTGGTCCATCTTAAGGAAAAACCCCACAAACACAAACTGAACAGTGTGTTGTCTGCAGTTCAGTGCTGCAAAGAATATTCAGGCCAGATTATTGGCTTAACAAAGGAGAGCCAGCTTTACAGGACAAGACTCAGCAGTGTGCCTAAACCTTGAGGATAAAGGACACGCTTTTGAGGAAAAAAATGTTAATTTTGTGGACAGAAAAGACAGATGGTTCAAGAGGAAACCATTTACTTTAAACAAGAAAACACAACTTCAAACAGAGGAGGACATCTCAGATTCCATCTGTCTACAAACCAGGGGATGATTAGAAGTGAATCATTTTGTTAATCAAATTGCTTTAGCTTAACTCGTCATAGCCAAATCAATTATTGCTTTTCTCATCACCAGGAGCAAAGACTGTAACACATATGGACTGGTGTAGGTCTTCCCTGGAAACAATGTGGTGACAGTTCCTGACCAAGCCTGTGAGGAATACTGAGAAGCTGAGATTCAACTGAGGATCAGTTGGGGTCAACAGCTTGTCTGTAAAGCAGGAGGGTGATCTCTGAGGGGTCTGGAACTTTTCAGCTGATGGAGTCAGGAGTTGGTGGGAAAAGAATCGATGATTCTTTAACTGGACTTATCTCTTAAAGTTAAGAATGGTTCTTCTTAACATTAGCATTTATATAGCTGGACTTGAAAAAAAACATATCTAACCAAAATGTACACTTTGAACTTAAAGGAAAGAGGAACAAGAGGTACATTCTGACCTGGAACCAAAGGTTTAAATTCCTTTTTACTGAAGAAAGGACAAAATGTACACTGTATGTAAATTTATGTGAGTTAAATGATCTGGGTTACTTATATCACAACTATATGGTCATGAGTAACTTGATTATTCAATTACTTGAGGGTAAAGACTGAGAAGTCCATCTATAATGCAGCTAAACCCTGATTACTTGTTATGTAAGAGTTTACCTGCCACAGAGAACATGGTGGTGATTGGTTAGCAGGGTTCTGGCTCAAGAGGGATTATGGGAAGGATAATAAGGTTGTAAGTACTGCAGGCGTCTGCAGGTCCACATTTGGAACTTATGTTTAGTTTGTGAACAATGAAGCAGGAAACATCTGCAGGCCTAGATCTAACAAACACAAGCTAGATGCTCACCCGTTATTCACCAACAAATAACAACAAAAAACAATTCACACACACATCAGACTCCTCTACAGCTCCACACTGGTAAATATCTGAAGGAAGCCTCCTTCACAGGCATTATCACCTGGAAACTTTTGAAGTGAAAACATGACATAAATCCAAATACACAGATTTGACAGATTTAGTTTATTACTTCTCCTGTAGAGATGTGTTTGAATTCAAGTTCACAGTGAAAAACAATTCCACCGACAAACACAAAGAGCAAACACTACTTCTTTCTGCAAGTTTTCAGAAGCATGTTAAAGGCCTAACGTAAGCAAAAATAACCTGTTTATCATTGTTAACTTTACTTTTGACTTGGAGAAATTCAACTAACAAACCTAAACTAAATACACGTTGTTCTCATGCTGTTTTTACCCTCTGTTGTCCAACTTTGAATGACTTCAGAAAAAGAAAAAAAATAGTTATTTATCACCTAACAGTTAGCTGGACACTCCACAGTAGGGCACAAATAGTTGAAAGATAGACTAGGATTTCTAAAATAGTTTCAATGTTTTAATAGTTGTAATATACTCTGCTGCTAATTTAATTCCAGAGACTTTTGGAAATTAGTTGGTGACACAAAAATTGCAAGAAAAAAAAAACTTTTTTGTTGCAGTCTCACTGAATTCTGAGTGTTTAACAACAAGTGACCATTGAGCAGTACAGCCACATTTTGAGCAGCTAAGTTTCTCGTACATGACTTGCAAAACTGCATTCTAGACTATGCATATTATTACACTCACCACCAACACCCATATCCAACTTGTCTAATCCCACTTTGGACCCAAGTAGGCAGATTTGAACTAGTTTTTCAATTAATATTTCTTGTATGATAAGCATGGTTTGACCTGGGGTCTCATGTATAAACGGTGCGTATGTATAAAAAAGTTGCGTGCGCCAGGTTCCACACAGACATTGGGATGTATCAAAACCAACGCTGAGTGCGTAGATATACACCTGCCGTGAGGATGTGCGGAGTGCGGACAGAACAAAAAGTTTTTCAGCCGACAATTTTAACCCACAAAGTCAATCTGACCTGAATCCACAGAAATATGACTCTGTTTTCAGGAAGTAAGGAGCTTCTGAACATGCTGTTAAATTTTTTTACTTTGAATTTTTATTGTTTAAACCTGATCGATGAAACTGAACCTCATTTAACCTCAGAAAAGAAAACAGAGCAGCCTAAAAATGATCAAGCTTGAACAAGCTTCTTTGAGACACTTCAGAAAAAGGGTAAAAGAGGGGCTTGTAAAGTTAGGACAAAGAGGGATTCAGACCAAAGCATTGCAGTTCCACTGTATATAGACCCCAACTGAATGATTTAAATGTGAAAAGAAGGATTTAAAAATGTGATATGCCCACTTTAATGATTGTTTTGAACTAACTGTTAATAATTGTTAAATACTCAAGATTATTTTAATTGAAGCCTTTTTCTAACTAATCACAAGGTAATAGTGAGACGCTCATTTAACAGAAAGCAGCTATGGCAGGGTGGTTAGGGGAGTCAACCTGTGGGTGGCTGGTTTGATTCCCCATTCCAGCTGTCTCATTTTCATCAGCTGTTGCGTCCTTGGGAAAGACACCCGCCTTGCCTACAGTCAGTCTGCCCCAGGGCAGCTGTGGCTACATTGTACATTGTAGGGTACATTGGTGTATGAATGTGTGTGTGAATGAATGATGCATGGAAATGTAAAGTGTCTTTGAGGGTCTTGAAAAGCACTATATACGACTAATGCATTATTATTATTATTATTATTATTATTAGTAGTAGTAGTAGTAGTAGTAGTAGTAGTATTTGTTCATCAAACATATTAAACAGTATGAACACACACACAACTGATGTTTCTTGTTACTTTTTTCCCCCACAAACAATCAAAGCAACCCAATCTGGTTCAGACATTTCAGCATGAATGCGGCTCTTTAGTGAAACCACGCCACTTTTGATTTGGCTCTCTTTCTTTCGCAAATAGACTTCCCTTCATGTTAAAACATTCACAGGCAAACAGTGAGAGACAGTCCTCACTGATATCCAGAACTGCTCATTGGAAAACCAGAAGATGACTCCATTTGACTGTTTTTATATTTGCAGCAATACAATACAATAACAAATGTACTTTTTAGGGAAAAAAGCAATAACATTAATTCATTTCTGTGCAACAGAGACAAACTATCTTGATAGACCAAAAGAAATTCTATAACTTTAAAACAAATAGATTGCTGTATGCTGTGATTGCTTCCACAAAACCCAGCAGTTTCAGTATAATCCAGACCGAAATAACATAAAAACAAGACTAGAGTCAAACTTCTCAACAGGGCTTATTTTCTTTCACCACCTTTTATTATGTTCTCCTCCATACTGCAGTTCTCTGTCTATAAATGGTTCTAACTAGTGTTTACAACTTTGTGTAAATTACAGTGTTTCTGCTCTGTGTTACTTCAGCTGTAGTACATTTGTGTCCTCTGTCAGAGAATCTCGGGAGGATAATGTACTGACACAGAAAGTTTGTATGTTTCCGGTGAACACTGGTCAGAATCTTTACCTGTCTGGCACAAATAGGACATCTAATCTGTTTACTTAAAAACATACTGTCAAAATAACCTGTGATCAATTCATGTCTTTTGTTGTGATTGTCCTAAAATGTGTTTTATTTTACATTGTTGTAATGTTGAAATGTGAGATTCACTGTTTCCCTTGATGAGAGGATACAGAGCTTTAGAAAAAAACAAAAGAAAAAGCTTTTCTGCAAATGTGTTTATGTTAAAGAGTTTCTTAAAATAGATTATAAAAATTAGTCAACGCAGTATTTTAATGTTGATGCACCATATTATTTACCCATGTAAATGTTAGTTTGTAGCTGCAATGCAGTACATGTACTGCTGGGGGCAAAATCACTTCTATTGTTTGTGGTTTGTTTACTACTGAAGAAGAGGTGGGTGCTGGCCTGCAAACAACAGAAGAAGCTGCGTGCAAGTCAAAAAGCAATAATACAGAACAGAAAGATGATTGCATCAATGAAGGGACAAAAAACAAGACTTAAAGTTTCCAAAGTTGGCTACATTTTAGTGAAAATCAACCAAAGAAAGTAAAATGCAGGCTCTGGAATTGCTGAGTCTTACCCAAATAACATAATATTGACAATACTACTAATCGTAACATATTAGTAATATACCAACGGATGTTAAACTTTATTAAAAATTCACATTTTATTGCAGACAACCATGACACTTGTGCTTTTCAAGTATAATTTCTGTAATATTTTTGGAGCTGGGATCAGTGTAGTAAGGTAGTTGAACAGTATAATTGATACATAAGAAGCCCCACCTACACACCCTCCTAAATTGCTAACAGGATGTGACACTGTCACTTACAGTGTAACACCCATCAAACAATTAACCCGCTTTTACTTTGCAGCAGTCATTGTAGGAAAGTTGGTGCACAGCTTTCACTCCCCATTCCAGTCAGATCGCAAGTCTATCTCAGGGCATGGTGTAACATGACTTATTTCTTGTCTTACATAACTATTGCATACCTAAAATGTATATTTAAACATATGTACAACAGCATAAAAGGAATTAAGTGAATCAAACCTAGAAATATTCTACTGATAGTTCTAAATACAACGTACAGGTTACAGTAGAAGGTCTACTAATATTAACAGTCAGAATCAACAAAAATTACCACCTGAGAAAAAAAATCTGAAGTTTATATTTATTTAATAATCAAAAACATGTCCTGATTGTTTACATGGAGGGGCAGTACTTAAAAATTTAACTGGAACTAGTCTACTACAGTAGAGGGTGTTTTTGGAATAAGTTTATGGCTTCCGGTCCTCAGTCTACTTACATCCGAGGGTAGTTTTCAAATTAGTGTACTTCCTATAAACTCTTATTTTGCTACCATTTCTGCAGCATAGTATTTTTTCTTTGTAGCTTTTAAAGATGGATACCACCCAATTCTACTGTTCAACATCAAGCCAAAAAACCTGTATACTACATTTGTCTGCGTACCACTTTTAAAGAGACCTTTAGTTCAAATGACAAGGGTAAGGGGATACTTCTTGAACATGTTTCACTGATTGGGTTTTTTCCTGCTGGTTTGATTTATATATTCATTAGAGTTAACTGGAATTATCAGATCAGCATACTCTGTGTACACTGCATAATGTGAAACTCAACATTCATTGGTAGAAGAGTAAACTGCTCTGCTGTTTTCCACAGCTCCTCAGGTCCCTATTAGAAATCAATGCCTACACAGCATTTATTGACTGCACTCCCAGCAGAATTAACAGACTGGATCACAGCCTAAAGCCTGAAGCAGCTGTGAGGGGATTACAAATTGTAGAAAAGGAAAATAATTTCTATGACAGAAATTTTCGACCAGAAGAATACAAATATATGGCTGTTTCATTTAACCTACGAAGGCCATAACATAGCTACAAGCATCTCAGTCCCTTAAAAAACACAATTACATATATTCTTTAATCAGTTCCTTTTAGAAAACACTACAGCAGCAGAGGAAGATCCAAGGCTGTAACTTACCGTCAGAAGTTCTTTCTGGAAAGACTTCCTGTCTTTGCTTTCGGCATTGTTGCAGTCCTCTTTCAGGCTCTCCAGCACAGATGCCACCCTCTCTGGCTCGCTGTCCAGCTCAGTGCGGCAGAAATGCGTCAAGGGTAGGTTGACATATCCAAGGGCATCTGCAAACGCTCGCCAGTTGCCGATGTTCTCCATCAGTATAGTTCTTACGGAGGCGTAAATGTAGGTAAGGAACTTGCAGGGCTTCAGTATTTGCTCTAATAACAATGACGTTGTTAGATCAGGCCCATTAAAATAAATGGGTTTTACCTTACCAACCACGAGAACATTCTTAGCATGAACAAGCCCTATTTTGCCCTGATAATATCCAATGTACCATTCCTTTGTCCACAGTTGACCTTTTAGCTTAATTTTCTCCTCACTCAAAAGAGCTACAAAGTCTCCTTTTTTGTACTCGAGCAAGTACTGATTTTTTGTTTGTCGGATTACAGTTTTGATTAATTTCCCAAACTTCAGGTTGCTTATTTTCCTGTCCTGGAAAACTGGGTACTTGGTGGCAACGGCAAGAGGGGACAAAACAATTTTCCCCACTTCTTTCTTCTTCAGAAATCGTCGTTGCACCGATGTCTTTGGGCCTGCCTTGGGTGGTGGTGTTGGTGTTTGTACACAAAACTGAGCCAAAATACAATCATGGTCGTCTTTAACTTGGATTCTTAAGGTGAAATCAGAAACATCTTCGGCATTGCGCGAGGAAATTATATAAATCAGCCGGCTAACTTTTCCTAGTTTAACCTGGAAGCCCCGAACCACTCTGGCCTGTTCAATAGCCTTTACCTCATAGTTAGCCATGTTGGAGTAAACTCCAACATCCAAGTCTTGTGGTTTAGACAATACAAACTGGTGTTTACCCCAAAGCTGGAGCACAACTGGTGGTGCAGACTGTGCCTGTTTTCCAACCTCACTCACCAAAAGTGTCTTCGGGGCACAATCATGGCCAAACATAGCCACAACTGTTTTGAAAGATGGATGAATGTGTTTTGGACCATATACTCCTAAGGTGATCTTTTTAACCACATGCTCCCAAACTGTGGAGTCTGGAAGGATGGACTGAGCCTGGGCCACCACACACACATACATACATGGTTCAAGGTTGTCTAGGCACACTTGAACTGTGTTCTCATACATGTATGCATGGGGAATGGGAGTATAAGGTCCCTCTTTACAATCACTCCTGACACATAAGACTTTGGTCGTCTGCCTACTCTCCATTTTTACCACAACAGATACTTGCATCTCCAGGGTAATAGTGGTTTTGGTTTCCATGTTGCTGAGTTTGATCTCTACCACGGGACTGACAGTGGTACAGCGATCATTGTTAAGCTCTAGTGGTGGATCAAGCAGAGCTTTCATTGAGATCTGTTGTGTGTCACCTGGTGCCACGTGGCCCTCGGGTATGTGGATGCTAATATTGGTGTCAGGTAGTTGGACAGCACCTCCTGAGCTATCCAAACGGCATACAATGTTTGTCTCCACAGGTTGCGTTTGACCCCAGCCTGGGTTTTGACCCAACAAATCCAGGTCATGGCAAGATCTGGCCAACTTGCGGTGGGTCAGCCATGCAGTGCGGAAATCCTCCCTGCTCTGGAACTGTTCTGGTGCTGGTGCTTTAAGTCCTCCAAAAAAACTAGTGGTGGACTGAGGGGTATTTGTCTGAGCCTGAAGAATGGACAGTTCAGACAAACTGTACGAACGTTTGCTTCGAAAAAACGGGTTGTCCCTTTGTAATGTTTGTCCTGCACTCACAGTGGGACTAAGAGGGTTCAAGTTAAAAATACCACCACTAAAATCATTGTCTGCAGTGTTTCTGGTAGAACTGGGTGTAGAGAGTGTATCAAACAGAAGAAGATCAACAGATTTCTCATTGCTGTTCTGATCAAGTGAACTCTGACGTCCTCCATGTAGAAAAGGGTTTGTAGAGGTATGGGTTGTTGCAAAAGGATTTCCATTTTGGAAGGTGGTTGGTTTCAAAATCACTCCTGTCCATTCTCCCAAAAGATCCATTTCGTTGGCTGCCTCCTCATTATTGTCTCCCACAGTGTCAATCATCCCACTGTCACTGAAGGATGAGTCTCTATAGTTGATAGGCTGCACATACGCTGCTGGGATATAACCCATCTCTGTGTTGTTGTGGGCATACCACCATTCTCCACCCGACGAATCAAGAACGTAAAGGCGGTCTCCTTTAGAGAACTTCAGAGTGGTGAAACTAGATGGGCAATAGTCCTTGATGGCAACAACTTCCCTGGCAGCAACAAAGGAGGCAGTGGCATCCAGTCGTAAGGCACTGGGAGAAGGCACTGGAAAAGACGGAACCATGTCAGGTATAGTCAGATGATTAAAGAAACAATAATTTTTTTTCACATGTGTAGAAATGTATTAAATTAATGTCTACCATGAGTGAACCACTAATTTCTACACAGAAAATGAAAAACAGAAGATATTCTTTTAACATTTTCTTTAGAACTTTAATGAAATATAGTCAATATCTTTTCTATAGGTTTACCATCTTTGTGAACATTTGCATAAAAATATTATTACCTTATATTTTAAAATGGCTGGCTGGCTGTCTAAAGTTGTAGCCAATACATTAAAATTTATTGTGAACAATAGTGATTAAACTAGTTAGCCTGCATCTTCAAAAAATTCACTTGCCGGTTACCCCAAATTAAAAATTTGTCAGGAACACAGGAAATATCAGATAATGATTTTAAACACTAACCAGTAGCACAACTACCATTTTGTGTAACTCTGAAATCAAACTATCAATAAATAAATACATTATGACACTAAACAATTCTAAAATTTAAAGAGCAGAGGTGAAAGTTATTTTTTTAAGTAATGATTTATAGTATATATAGCTTAAAAGTTTTGTTTCAATACAGCACTGCCATGAAATCATGGTATTTTTCTCAACCACATCATACAGTCAGAAACTCCTGCCGATCCATGTCTTAGATTTTGTTAGAAAAAGCACTGTCACTTCCACATGTTCAACTCAGTAAAGCCATGGTGTCAATTTCGTGATTCCGTTTGCATTTTCCTCAATGTGGAAATCATAGGGCCCTACATATCTCAGCCCTATTTTTATTTATTTTTTTACACACCTGGGAAATTTTTCCATGTACCCCCTGTAATACGCTCATGTACCCCAAGGGGTACACATACCCCTGGTTGGGAATGACTGCAGTAAATCACAAATATCCATTTGATTTGCTGCAGCACAGACAAGAAATAGGAAACAGTGTTAACTTCCAATATGATGTTTCTGACAGGATGGACTAAATGTTCGGTCTCATTCTGTAACAACGTGTGGCTTGTGTCTCACAAATTACAAATCAATGCAGTAGTAGACTACTTTTGATAAATTTATATGTAATCTATTTGTATGGACCTGCATCAAACAAGAGAGATTTAGACTTTAAATGACCGCAAAATAATAACAAGATATTGAACACTGACCTTTGACATCTGTGAGGGAGGCTTCTGACACTCCTTCGCTGAGGTCAATGAGTGTCCCCTCTGATTTGCAGCGAGGTAGAGAAGTGTTGTTGTTGTTGGTGGCTCTGATCCGATGGGCAGCCATGTTGGGCCCGTCACTGTGCGCCACACTGTGACTTAAACAACTCTTGATATACTTTGAATTTATAGGCAAAGTCAGATGTCAACAGCTGCCCATGATCTCTGCAAAACACAGAAGAAATTGAGTTCAAATTATTTGTTGTTTACAAATTAGTAGAGAAGAAAATTCTGTATAGAGAATTTTATTAATGTTTTCCTTGAGCTAGATAGATTCATATCAGTTAGGATATACGTAAAAAGGATTTTATACATAGGAAGTGCATTTAAGCATGAGTGGGATTAGGGCCTTCTATAGAACTTCTATAGAACTTTGACACTCTCTAAAGAGTTTGGATGTTTGTGTACAAAATAAATCTTACCAGTTCAGTTAAAAAAATAGCATGAACAGAATCATAAATTTAAGACTGCAATGTTTAAGATTTAAAGATTAAGATGTTTATGTTTATAGGTATTTTATTTATTCAGACAAATTTAGCTCTGTCAGATACAGGATTTCTCATTTTAAATCAGAATAGGAACTTTCCAGATTGTGTATACGTATACAGTACAGTACAGACTAGGGATGTCCCGATCAGGTTTTTCTGCCCCCGAGTCCGAGTCCGAGTCCTTTGATTTGAGTATCGGCCGATATCGAGTCCCGATCCGATACTTCTAAAATACATTTCTTAGATAAAGAAAAGCAAACTAACATATCCAGGATGTCCCTTATTTTTTATTTTATTCACCTCATCATTTAACAGAGCACTTCTTTGAAGTAGCTTGA
>JAUBOC010000160.1:24268567-24280491 GCA_032275365.1 Anablepsoides cearensis | reverse complement strand
TATACATATACATACATATATATACATATACATATATATGTTTGATTGTTGGATCGGTAGTCCTGATGAAGCTGGTTTCCCTGTAGAAATATAAGTATCTGTCTATAGGGCCACAAAGAGCTGGATTCCAAGCATGATTTGGAAAGAAAAAGTCTTTGCTTAATAAGCGACTCTTTGGAGTTTCTCAAACTGTAAATTGGAGCCTCTTCAAACATGTGGAAAAAGGTTTTGTGGTCACTACATTTTGAACATGTCTGAGGCAAATCTCTGCTAAAAACACCATCACTACAGTGAAATATGGCAGTGGCAGCATTGTGCTGTGGAAATGTTTTGCTTCTGCAAGGATTGGAAAACATGAACAAAATGTAAAGAAATTCTTGAGAGAATTTTGTTTGAGTCTTCCAGAAATTTGAGACTGAATCTATACTAAATTGTTATTTCTTAAAATGTTTTTCTGTGTGTGTCATACAAAATAAACAATACATCTTTAAATTGGTGATCATGTCTTGAAAATTTACATCAGTTCACATTCCTTTTATACCCCTGACTGTAAGACAACAAAACAGAGGGAATGCCAAAGGGGTGAATACTTTTGCATCCCACTGTACATTCCTCTCATTCTGGCTGTTATGGTTGAAGTACCTGGACCTTCTGTTTCCACTCTCCTTGGCCTTCCTGTCCTCTTCTATCAGTGGACCAATCACCTTCTCTGTTGTGTCAACCAGAACAGTGAAAGTCGGTTCCACAATAAAGTCGATGAAACCTGCAACCAGAAATGCCAACAAATGAAAAGCACTGAGAGAACATAAACATGTAGCAACTGATCATAAGACCATAGTCATTAAACTGTACGAAATCTCATCTTTTTTCGTACCGATTTGTGATTGGGCGATCATTGTAGCTTTTCGGTCACAGAGAGGAGAAAAAGGTAGGCCAAGTTCCACTTCTTTATCTCCCTGGAAAAGAAACAATCAATCATTATTATCAGCCATTGTTTTAAGATACAGATCGAGTCAGTATGTGTGTTTGCATACCCCATCTATTACCTAAAATACCACAAACAAATGGTTGTTTGTAGTTCTAGAAAACAATTTAAACATTAACAGGTCTTCCCATATCCTTTATCATTCCCTTATGTTTTACTTATATGAAGCCAAAGTATCTTTTATACCTCTTACACTAAACAGTTATAAAGTATGTTTTGTGTTGCACTTTATAGACTCCTTCTAATGTGGGAGATTAGAGAATGGAGATGTGATCAGGAGCTGGCATGTTTGAATCCCTGTACTGTACTGGCTTTTAAAATGTGGGTGGATAATGTGAAGCGCCCACGCACCCACCCTTATTTGTCCCACTATAAAAGGCCCCAACTCAGCTGCTCCCCGGTTCCTTACTGGCGGTTCTGTGCTCCTCGTGTGAAGGGACAAATGCCAAAAATGTATTTCCCCATTAAGGTCTAATAAAAAATTATTATTATTAAAGGAGCCTCCACTTTTAAAACTTGTCTAGGTTTAGGAGGACAAGTTTGAGTGTTGTGTTTTGAATTTATCTAGTGCAGACCAAACTTAGAGATTGTATTATGTTAAATATATCCTTACACATGAATAAGTATAGTTGTGTACCTGTCTGAAGAACTCTTCCATCAGACTGTGAGTCCAGTGGTAGTGAAGTGGCCAAGCTTTTGCAGGATGACTGATGTCTGCGGCGTGAAGCATCAGAGACAGAACCTTCACTTTGTCTATACTGGAAAAAGACAACAAAGCAGTTTTTGTACAGTACAAGACTCCAAGGCTAAAGCCAAAACAACAGTCCAGCACAACTGAAGCTAAAAATAGATGCAGGACTGCACGGTGAAGCAGAAAATCTGCTTTACTACAGTGCGTTTGATAAACTGTGGTGTGTTTTTGTTTGTCGTTTGCAGAGAATACACTCAGCTTCAGAAAAACACAAGCAGTACCAGCTTGCTGACAGGCTGATGACAGCGTCCTCCCTAAAATCTTATCCAAGCATGAGGCGACAAGCGTGACAGCCGCCCACCCTCGCCCCCAACTTCTCCTCACCTCTGAGAGGACTGACAGGCAGGGAGGGAGAAGCTGGATCAGTCCAATCAGTACTGCTCCTGTGAAAGTCCCTGCAGGGACGCAGTAATCCATCTGGTCCGGCAGTCTGCAGGACCTTATGTTGGGCCATTTCACCAAACTGCCACTGTTGATCTGGTTGTGTCCATCAGATGGACCTGTCTCACACTTCCTGTTTCCCAGGAAGCAGCACTCATGGATTTTTCATACATGGTAAGAGTCTAAATAAGGAAATTTGATTGATGATGATTTGATTTTGTGGACAAAACAAGAACTGAGAAGTGAGTGCAATTAATGAAACTAAATAGTGGATGAAGGCACTTTACTGTTGTGTAAAGGTTTTTTGTACCCATTTACAAATTACAACTAATGGTCATGCTGTTCGGACTGTTGGAGATTAGGTGGCTGAGTGGTTAGACTAGTTGTCCTCCAGTGAGAGTTGGGGATTCGATTCCATCACTATTCAGTCACATTTCAAGGTGCCTCTGATGTGTCTCTGATCAGTGCATGAATGTGATCTAAAGCACTGATTAGTCTCTAGAGAAGGATTTATCCACATTAGTTTTGTAAAGAGACATTGTAGAGTGTTGAGTGAATGGGTAAATGAGGGCACAGATTGTAGTGCAATGTGCTTTGGGTATCGTGGTTGAATAGGCACAATGTAAATACAGCCCATCTACCGTTTAGCTGGAGACTCAAAATTACAATAAAATATGCAGATTTTTAGTTTTTGTAACAAGTGTTTTGCATAGCCAGTTGTTAAAAATCATGGCCAGTTTTTATTCTCTTTCTTTTGTTTTTGCCTGGCTTGCAAAACTGTATCTTACGCCATGCAGATGATCTCATAGTCCACCTCCGCCCACACTGGAAATGTCTCGGCTCACTTCGTACCCACATTTATGAATTCATCGTTTTGATTAAACTTTTGAAATGAAAGACAAATTTGAATCAGTTAATTCAATGGTTTACCTATGAGCTGCTGCACTCCACTCTGTTTTCCATGAAAAAATAAAGCACGAGTGAATAAAAAAATTAAACTACAAACGGCTCTTTAAGGCCCTGCAAATGGGTTCTTAACATTTGTTGAAAGTAGCTGTTCAAAGGATTCGGAGCGTTTGTGAACATAACATCTCTACACTTGAACATACTAAAATTATTTAAAATGACACAGGTTACAGGTAAGGTTTACTAGAAAAGGCTACCAGGCCCAGGCACCATCAGTCCAGTTTACCAGGCTGAGTCTACCAAGCCCATGCACCATCAGGCTCAGACACCAACAGGCCAGGCAACCAGGCCCAGGTATCACCAGGCAGAAAAATACCAAGCAGGTGTGGCTTGGGGAAGTGTGACTGATTCAATATTTGCATTAATGAGCAGTTGGACAGGTGTACCTAATAAAGTGGCCAGTAAGTGTATTTATTCTTTTTATTCATTAAATGAAAAAAATAAAAAACTAGATACTGCATAGTGGTAACGTAATGACCCCAGCATGCACCAGTGCACCAGAACTCAGAAGTCAGAAAAGCTAAAGCTGCTTTGTTGAATAGTTGTTGAGTTATAAGCATTTTTGTATGCTCAGACACAACCTTATCAGATTGGGGAGGGGGCTCATTGGTGGGACCAGTGGATAGCCCCTCATCAGAGCTGAACAACCAAAACAGTTTTGATCTGAGCTTGGAGTGAGATTTCAGGCTGCTACACCCTGTTGCCAACTCCTCAGTAAGAAAAGTCTCTATTGGCTGTCCTAAAAGCTGACATCGTTGTCTAACTAGGATATTTGGGTTTTAGCCAAATATTGTGATCTGTAGGTAATTAATGTTGGAGAAAACAGTGTGTAAAACACTCTAATTATGTTCAGAACTACAAATCAAGTTAGTAAAATAATCTCATGACTTGATTGGTTTGTCAAGTTCCAGATTACATAAATCAATTTTGTGAGAATATCAAATAACCCAAAAGACAAAGTTAGAAGTCACAGATGGACAAACCTTCATCGAAGTTTAACCAAAAACATTTTTAAGCTCCTACGTTGACTAGTTTTTGACTTATAAGTATTTTTGTATGTCCAGACACCCCATCTTTAGATGGAGCCCCCTCTCGAGTATGGGGTCTCTGGTAAAACCATTGGCTGGCACACTGAAAGTCGGACACATCTACACTTCTACCAAATTTCACGTTGATTGGTGCAGCCTTTTCTGTGCTACGGTTGACCAACAATCACAAAATAAATAAATAAACAGTATGAAAACAATATGACCCCAGCTTTGCATGCCGGGGTCATAATAATGGATCATACTTCTGAGTCTTCCTGGTAAGGTCTACTCAGGGGTCCTGGAGAGAAGGGTCTTTCAGATAGTCGAATCTCGGATTCAGGAAGAGCAGTGTGGTTTTTGTCCAGATCGTGTAACACTGGACCAGCTCTACACCCTCAGCAGGGTACTGGTGGGTTAATGGGAGTTTGCTCAACCAGTTTACATGTGTTTTGTGGACCTGGAGAATGCGTTCAACTGTTTCCATCAGGGAGTCTTGTGGTGGGGGTATTCCAGGAGTATGGTATACTAAGCCCTTTGATATGGGCTGTTAGGTCCCTGTACAACTGGTGTCAGAGCTTGGTCCGCATTGACAGTAGTAAGTCCGGCTCGTTTCCAGTGAGAGTTGGACTCCACCAAGGTTACCCTTTGTCATGGATAAAATTTTTAGGCACAGCCAAGGTAATGAGGGGATCTGTTTTGATGGCCTTAGGATTACATCTATACTTTTTGGGGATGATGTGGTCCTATTGGCTTCATTAGATTGTGATTTCCACCCCTCACTGGAGCGGTTCACAGCAGAGTGTGAAGTGGTCAGGATGAGGATCAATGCCCTCAAATCTGAGACCAAAGGGTACAGTGTCTCCTCCAGGTTGGGGAAGAGGTCCTGCCCCAAGTGGAGGAGTTTAAGTATCTTGGGGTCTTGTTCACAAATGAGGGAATAATGGATCGTCACGGATACAAGTGTCCAAAACGAATTTTCTCTGCAGGGTGTCTGGGCTCTACCCCTAATTTACACCAGATGTAATTATACCCATTATAATCAATAAGAGTACCCTGCAAGGCAGCGGTGAGCGGACGGCGATCCACCAAAATTTGATCTGATCCTATTTTTCCGGACGCCAGAGCTGCAATCTACAAAGATCACGTTGCACCAACAGGAAAAGGAACAAGCACAACATCTGTATTTCCAAAATAAGACACCATGAGGCGAACTAATTTTGTCGAAGTCCCAGCTATATTAATCAATATATAAATATATTTCTACACAAATGCTGTCAGAATGTATTGTTCTGTTTGGGAAGTAGATCCCAACATGTAGCGTGAAGCATATGTCTACACACACGATAGACAAGGATTTTATTTTGAAATCAGAAGTTTCAAAAAGACGGCAGCGATACAGTTTCAAACATAGATATCAAAAGCCTTTATATCTATGTTTTCAGCTGTGTTTGGAGTTTGTCTTTCTCAGAAATATATATATTTTTTGCTCTGACTTCCACATTTATCGCGCAATCTCCGTCTTGCACACACTTTGTCCCCTGTGCGTCACACTGCAGCGGAGCTGAGCATAGTGGACGCTGTATATATTGGGGTGCAAACAAACAGCTGGGAACTGTGCACCGCAGCACTGCTGGACCAGTGACACCCATGACCCTGAAAGGAATAAATGGGTTAAAATAATGGATGTACTACGTATGTTTGTATGTTTGCATTTGAAAGTAGACATTTTGTTATTTGTAACAGAGCCTATGAATTGGTGTTGTCAGGACTATTTATTCCATCATGATCGGTGACAATTGGTTGTATACTACATACAGTTTTGTGCATTTAGCACAGTTTTACGACACAGTTGGTTTTGTTAAATGCGAGGGTGACACCATTGCTCTGCAATAAAGACAGAGTTCAGAAGTTGGAGTAACTGTGGGTCACCAACACACCAAACCTCAGCGCTCAGGTTGCTGTGAAACCTCACCCAGCCCTTGAAGCAGGAGGCTGGGAACTCATGCTTTATGATGGAGGCAGTCAGGAAAACCTGATGATGCATTCTGTGGGTAACTGGGCTGAGGTTAGAATCAAATTCAGGCAGCTGCATGACCGCCACTGAAAAGGCAATTCTCTGACAAATGAGAACCTGAGAGATACAGTAAGTTATCCAGGTGAGAGGAGGAATCGACGCTAAAAGAGTAATAGATGTGAGGGAGGTTCTGTTAGGACCCTGATCTGTAACAGAAACCTTGTTACTATACTTCATATAGATACTCAAGTTTTAATATGTTTTCAGAACTCCACCAGGACTCCCACAGAGCCAATCTGAAAACCTCTCTAAACCTTTTGTCAGCACTATCGTATTGTTCTGGGATGGTCTTCTTAGCTATTGTTTTCTGAAACAATAAAATGTTCCCCTGATGATTTGGAAAGCCTGTTGCTAAGCATAAAGGAGCTATTTTATTGATTTTTTTTTCTTTTTCTTTTTTCTTTTTTTTTCGGTGGGGGGGTCTCACAACAAAGAAAAGGTAACCAACAAAGAAAGCTTGTACAACAAGAAGGATAAACACATTTCCTGTTATACTTTATTTTTTATTTAATAAATTACATTTCTTCAAACTATCTTAAAACAATCTTGTTAAACCACAGAATCAGTGTTTTAGTTTAAAACAGGAAGCTTTTGTACCATTTTATTATTGCCATATTGACTAAATGAAAACACTAAGATAAAAAAAGAATTGTTTAGTGTCTTGTAAAAATGACTAAATTTGATCATAGCTTCAAAATATTTTGTCAGAGTATTTATTCAGAATGTATGAACACATAACTATTTTTAAATATGAATAATTATTTTTTTTAACCTGTTAATTAGAGTGATTGTGAAACAAAGCCAGAGGGCCTAGCTGCAGTACTCACCCGTTTGTTTGTGTCAGAACGTTCTTCATGGTCTTGATCTGTTGGAAGTGACAGGACATGTCTGTGGACATCACCATCTCTATCACCAGAGACCTCAGTTCTCTGTCAATAATCAAGCCACAAAAGTATCAATGACCACTTAGGAAGACAGAGTTAAATATAAATGATCTGTTATTTACAAGTTACTAGGAAGCAGGGGATCACAAACTGGTTGATTGGTGAACTGTTTAAAGACTTTGAGCTACTGATGTTATAAGGGTCACAACAAATGTAGTTGTGCAAACCTCCAGTCATCTTTGTTCAGGTTGATCAAGATGTTCATGTCTTCTTCTGCCATCAGCTTGTAGGCGGCGCTGACGTGATGGTTTTCCAGCACAGATCTGTCGTTGTACAGAATGGCCACCTCTGACCTGATAGACAAATTAAACAATTCAATCAGACTCCAGGGATCTGTTGGAGTTCATGCAAAAAAAAAAAAAAAAAACATCAACACGTTTATTTCAGTCTTCATCTGTTTAAAAGACTGATAAGAGGCTCATATATTGCATCAGCTTTATTGTTAGCACCCCTATAACTCTTCCAGCAGATTTATGTTTGATCTAGCATCATTCGGTCAAAAGTTGAAATACTTTAAACGGAAAATATATTTTTACACAAACCTAAAACACAGAGCGGGTTGTATTTATTCTATGAGAGAACAAACTGTGTTGTCTGCTACCTGGTGTGGATGTGGAAGTTGTTGGTGGTTCCTGTGTGTTCAAAGTCGTGAATCGCTGCAGCAAAAACCATTGCAAGGATCTCCAGCTCGCTGAGCCAGTGCTGCACACACACAGCAACACAATCAGCTGTGCAGGTTCATTCAGATTGCTGCCATTTAGAAAATTCTTAGACAAAATTACACATTATTACAGTGAGGATATTCTGACTATCTACGTAAGGGAAATAATGCATTCTGTGTGTGTGTGTGTGTGTGTGCGTGGACAGGTTTTTCCTACTACGTGGGGAAAATTTTCCCAAAAAAGCAGCATTGTGGTGACCAATGCCAGGTCCCCACGGGTCCAAATGCAAATTCTGGGTTGGGGGGTTAGGTTTAGGACCAAGGTTTAGGTTAGTTTTAGGGTCAGGTAAGTATCTGTGAGGTTAATTTTGGGGTATATGTTCAGGGTTAGGCTATAAAGGCTAAAGAAAATGAATGGAAGTCAATGTACGGTCCCCACGGGGTTCAAGAACAAACGTGTGTGTCTGTGTGTGTTTGTGTGTTACCATCAGTCCAGTGTGTAGCATTAGGAAGTGGGCAGTCTGAGTGACATCAGCTGCATGGATGAGGTTGTGGTAAGGGTTTCTGTGTTTGCTGTAGCCGCTCTCTAGAGCCTCTACAAATTGCACCAGAGCCTGGACCGGGATCTGAAGACAGGGTTGTGGGTTAGTACTGCTGCTAAAAGAACTGCAGTTTACCTCAGACAAATAGGTTGCAAAAGCATTGACCTGTTTTGATTGTTTCTGTTTCGTTAGCTTACAACCTGGAAATGAAACAGATCTTTAATTTGATCACAACCTAAGGACCTACAGAGAATACTCCAGATCTGTAAAAGTTACTGTAAATGAGAAACAGAATTATTGAAATAATCCTAAAAAATGTTACAATTAAGTGAAATGTTGTGCAGACTGTTGTTATAAAATATATTCTAAACCCTGGGTATCCCATGGAACTCCATTAAATTCATTTTTATAAAATGGAAAGATTATTTTACTAAAGCTAACCAGTCAGCAGAGCATCTTCCCCGGAAACTCCGCAAAAGTAAGAAGGGTACCAATAAGAGAAACATCCAGGAATCTAAAGATTATCCAGAACGGAATTAAAAACTGGACATTTTGTACTCAAAAAAGGCAGGAAAACACCAGTAAAAAAAAAAACAAAAAAGTATCATGTTTATGGTACTTAGTATGTATCACAGATTGATAATCACTGTAACTAATGTGAATTAAAAGATACTTCCCAAAACTAAATTACATTTACATTGCAGGTTGTAAAGAAAAATAAAATAAGATTGTCAAGTGGAATAAATACCTTCGCAACCACTGTAAAACTGCTCCAGCTTTTAACATTTTTTACAGTTGATGCAACAAACCAAATTCATTTTAGAACTGAAGGAACCTAAACTTATTTTTAATTATTAAACAAATTGTACATCCCATTTATCTGAAGCTGATGCAGAATTTTGAACAAATAATTATGGTCTGGTGACATAAAATTAAAAAAATGATCACGTAATAATAGACGCGTGGCCACGCAATTATTAACATGTGGCCAATGGGTTATTGTGAGCAGCCTTGTTGGGATAAACAGACATTATTGGAGTCAGATTATATATAGCCTGCATTGTTTTGTCTAGAACTGTTTAAATATGTACACGTATTATTATTATTATTATTATTATTATTATTATTATTATTATTATTATTATTATTATTATTATTATTATTATTATTATAATTTCAGATCATCTTTTATAGTAGGCTATTTATGAAATGGCAATGAATGCCCTGGTTGTATGTCGGGAAACTGATATTTTTTTTAATGTGTTCCTGAATGCAACATAACTCCGACTTCTTCTGCAGCCAAGACGCAGTGTGACAGGAGCCTGTTTTGAAAGTTGAGCTTCAAAAAAAGAAAATAAAGCTTTTTGGACAAACTGACAACTCCAGGCTTGTCCATGTATACAATCAACAGTCTGCACAGAAATGGCCATGACATAATTATTGCGTGGCAACGCAATAATTATGTTGTGGCCACGCATTATTAAAGCATGGGCATGCAATACATTTTTTACTCCAATGTCACTAGATGGGCTCTGTAAATATAGCTTCACAATTTTGTGCCAACATCTATACTGATAAATTATACTTCAAGAAAAACTGACTGAGGAGAAATAAGTGAGCCTCTTTAATTTTTAATAAATTCAGATGTATGATTTCTCCTGAAGTTGATAATCTTGTTTTATGATATTTTACTCCTTCTATGTTATTTAACTCAATTATTTATACACACAGGTATTTATTTTATATCTTGGGTCAAAGAAACAGGTTTTGTGGTTTCAGTTTATACACAGATCTGTTTGTCTGCCTGACGTCCCTGCAGCTGTTGACAGAATCAAAGTGTGTGTACCCTGAACCTGTTGATGAGGTCATAGCGGGTGAGCAGGTCGTAGACCAGGAACTTGAGGGCATGTTCTGTTGTGGCCTCATGGAAAGCAAAAACATCAAAGGACCATTGATCCACCTCCTGGAAAACATTTAACACAAAATCATTCAGAAGCAATACATAAGATAATCCGATGTGCAAGAGGCTCCAGGTCTCCAAGCCTTTCACTGTAATGAAGCCTTCAGCCAGCAGGGGGGAGTGCACTAATGGATTTTGAGTCTTGGTGAAGCCGAAATTACATTAATGATTGTAATTATTCAAATTATATCTGAAGTTGGTCTCCGTGTGATACATGAGAATCATAAAACAAAGTAATTATTGGGCTAATTGATTTTTTTTATAGAACAGGAAGCCCTGTGGAGGAAACATACATCAGGTTCCTCTGCAATGTTTTATTATTCTTCATCAGCTGTCTCCTCCTCCTACTCAGTTGTTACTTTATTTTACCCAATTGTTGGATGTTCTTAGTTTCTCCTATGGCAGCACTCAACTTCCTGTTTTTTTTTTGACTGACTCCAATATTTTTTCTTTTCTTCTATTTCATTTAGATTTTTTAAATCTTTTATTCTCCACCTACCTCTTTGTCAGCTCCCTCCTCTTTTCATTTTATATAAAGTACTTTTCACTTCCACCCTCTCCTATTCTTCTTTGACACTTATTTTTTTCTCATTTTCTCTCTTTTATATTCCTCCTCCTCCAGTCTCCTAACAAACTTTCCTGTTTGTCTTCTTCATTATTTTTAACTCTTTGTTTTTTATCTTTATGCTTCTCTTTCTTCACTTCAACAGTGTTCCCATTAATACCTCCTCCTGCTTCCTGTTGTCTTTCCGCCTTGCCTTCATTTTAATCATGTATTGCTCTTTAATATCTGACACTAGAAGAGAAAAGGTATTCCTGTTTTTGCCCATATTTATGTGTGAGGGAATTGAACAACCTTAGCAAAAACAGATTTTTACAATTTAGCAAATTTTACAGACACTGATCTAAAATTTGTTGTAGTGATATTTGAGAATCATTCCCAATAAATATGTCAAACACTAAGTGATAACACAAGTTTTGTTATACTACTACATATTACAACTGTCTGTTAGCACAGTATCTCAGCTGTAACTCAACTATTTTACAGATTTTGAGTTAAAACATGGCGTGATAGCTAGGGTCAGGCGATATGGCTGAAAAGTTTATCATGACACAAGCATTTCATATCAGTTGGTATGAATAATTATTAATTAAATTAATCCCAAGAATTTAGTAAAACTTTCTTAAAACGGCTGGAAAATGTATAGTTTTGAGTTATTTATTTATAAAAAAAATTCCGGGGATGATACCCATGGATCCCCCTAGAACTGTTTCAATCCACAGCTGCTGGTTAACATGAACAGGTGTTCCTCAGCAGATGTTGGTAGGTATGAGACAGACTTCTGGAATCTGTTTCGTATAAACTATATTGTTATATTTAGTTGGACAACCAGGTTTCTAAAGATAAAAAATAATAAAGAAGACAAAACAATTTATTTTGTAAGTGAATGTTTGTACTTTGTTAAGAACTTTGTTGAAAACCGACCCAGTTCGACTCAGTTGCACACCCCTTTAGATCGTAAATCCAACATGCCTGTTTTCAATACTGCGCAGTAATTTCTATCGAAGCCCATTTCCGCCATGAAAGAAAAAATAAAAGCCCAACAGGAAGTGATAATTTTGACGTTTAAA
>JAUBOC010000160.1:24102944-24117630 GCA_032275365.1 Anablepsoides cearensis | reverse complement strand
GAACACAGACAACCTCTGTAATTATTACAAATCACATGGGGTCCCTAGGTAAAACTAATCCCGTCAGAATAGGGCTTTAGTTATTAAGAATTTTAACTCAATAACCATGATCACTTTGATTGACAAAAGGAAACTCAAGGAAATGCTGTTTTTAACCTCTAAACGTCTAAAGATCAGCTGACTCTGCCAAAAAATAAATAAATAAATCTGCTATTTTTTTTTCTCCTCAATTTTTCTGTGCAGGATATTTTTTGATGCAGAACAAAACAAAAACCCAGGCAAACTAAGTGACAAATTTAACCTTGTGACATAAACTTTTTCTAAAGTAAAAATGGATCCGAGGGATTTCCATCTGTTATTGAAATCTCACTTAGAACAGAAGAAAGACAGATATTAATGCTAGTAGCCTATTGAACAAAAAGTGATAAAAGGAAAAAGCTGATTTTATTAAATGAAGGAGATAATTTTACCACATGGTAATTTAGCTGTATGATAAGTTTTTTTTTTTTTTTTTTTTTCACCTTGAAATTTTCTCCTATATTATTAGGGTTAAAAATCTAAAAAAAAGTATCCTACCTAAAGATTATTAGTATTCCACCTACATACCTTAGCAAAAAGCAAGTTAGTAAGAGAAGTAGAGACGTTGGCATGAATACTCCAAGACAGTAATCAATTTTGAGTGCCATTATCTGATTGTAGACACAAACTATTTAATTAGGCCACAAGGACCACAAATTGTCTAAATGCCACCGTGTTACCGAAACAAAAAATAGTGGCTGGTAAAACGTACGAGTGGCCGGTACAAAACTTTTTCTACCAGGCAGTATGGCTGGTCTCGAGTTATAACTAAGATTATTCGTAAAATTTTCATTCTGAATTGTTTCACTTCTCCACAGCTGCCTTTAACCAATACGCCCACACGTCAATCCAACCAAACACGGCCACACACAGGAAACTCTCACTCAGTCACTGCACAGACCCCTGCTTGAACTGATCAGCTCCCGTCTGCTGAGCTAAAATTTGGACTGTCTCTTTCAGAGTGTGATGGGCAGCTGCGAGGCCGTCTCTCCTCCTCCGCTGTCCTCCACCTTCTCCTCCTCTGCCCTCCCCGCTCCCTGCTCTGCCATCAGGCCGCTCAGCGCCTCCACCTACAGGAGCTCCAGCAGCGAATACGAGGTGACCTCAGAAGCTCCGCCCATCAGCTGTTGTCTTCAGCTTCAGATGAAAACACCTGTAAACAAGTCACTAAACATGTCTGTCCTCAGGTGGTGGCAGACAGACAGACGCCCAGAAAGGACAACAGCTTTGTTTCGAAGGCGATGGAGTACATGTTTGGTTGGTGAACCGGACAGCTGCCCGGAGAGAGGATGATAGAACTCACTACAGCGTCTGAGTGAACGTAAAGGACCTTTGCTGTCTGCTTTTATAAACAGTATTTTTATTCTTTTTGTCTAAATAAAGTTAGTCTTTTTCTTTAATTCAGTTGTGCTTCATTCTATGTTTTCTCAGCAGCACACAGTGGCTCTAAATGTGTTTTTTCTCTCACATGCAATAATGTATATGCAATACACACAATAACATACACTTTCCTAATACTGGCATACTATATTTGGAAGCCATGTTTTTGCTTCCTCCCGTTTGAACACAAACATTTTAAGATGACTCAGATTTTTAATCTGAAAATAAAGTGTTTTTTATATGACTTTTTAAATCTTTAATTACCTCCTGACTAATATTGAGTAGTTTGTTTCTTGCTTTTGATGGAACAGCCCTGACCTGTTGGACTGGTTTAGGCTGCTGGAGGTCTGCTGTGGTATTTTGTCTTCTGGAAGTTCTGAGTTCAGTTTGAACAGAGATTTAAAAACCGAGATTGACGTCATTGTCTCAAACTTGTTTTTCAAGATCCACTTCTTAATATTTTTTCAGCATGTGATCAGAGAACCATAAAGAGGTGAGCATTTCAGCACCATTATTTATGAAGGTTTGTGTTTTCACTACAAAAAAAAAAAAAAGAGTTCCCCAAGAGAACTTTCTCTACCCCAGAAAAAGTGCAGAAAATATTTTTTGTGTGTCTTTATAAAACAACCAACCTTAACTTCTTGAAATTTAATACAAAGATTTTCCTCTTGTAAATTACATTTTGTGATGCTATTTTCTTTTTAATTTTTGTGAAGGTCAATAAAAAATATAATTGTATATGGATTTGTTTTTCAACTCTTTGTTTTATCTTTCTCTAAAATATATTATTTTAGACCATTAGTATGATTATATGATATATAGCAAAATTAATGCTTGTTTTTTAAAATGAACTCAAAAGTGTCCAGTAGCTGCAAAAACGAGTTTTCATAAAATATCTGACTAATTAATTCTTTAAAAAAATAAAAAGCAGTGACATATTATTTTTGTTACCAGGTGGGAAAAAAGCTGTGTTACAAAAAAAAACTTTAAATGTGACTTGAATGACTGGGTACTTGATATTTTATCCAGCAGATGGAGCCACAGGTTCCACAAACAAAGCTGTGCTTTAATGGAGTCACCCTAATGCTTTGATATTGACGTCATGGGGGGAAATAAATTTCTGAACACTATTACGTTTGTAAAATTTACTATTATACAAAAGTGATAAAGAAACATATTTATATTATATTAAACATGAATTTCATCCCCTGAAATTCCTTTAAAGCCTTTTGACATTTTTTATTTAATGTGAGGTGTCATGCTAAAGGTAAGAACCAGAGGAAGTCGCCTGACACCCTGGTTTTCAAAAAGAAAACAGTTCCCGGTAGCAAAACTTTTTAATGGTAAATAGTCTGAAGTTATGTAGTGCTTTATAAAGCCCAGTCTCCCCCGCTGTCACTTGCTCTTGTATTCTAAAGTTCACTTTAATTTCTATAGTTTTTAAAAGAAAATTCTTGTGATAGCTGTTTTGTCATATGCAAACTTTGGGAGTTTAAAGATGGATCATTTGATTTCATTCAGTTGGGAAAACAGCAGTGGGGAAAGCACACATCCCTGGAGGCCACCAGTGCTGTTTTTTGCCTGGTATCCAAACTGCACGGGGTCCAGCAGGGGTCCTGTGATGGTGGTTGACAATATGGCAGAAGAACCTGAGGTGGTAAATTATATCTGTTTTATGAATTAAAGATTCTAGCTATTAAACAGAATTATGCAAGTAGTTTCTAATCCACCCCCTCAAGAAGAAGACACACTCTTTGTTTTTGATGGGGGTGGGGATTAGTCCTCATCAGACCCTGCATCCTCATATGCACAAATTTCATTTTTGCATCTCTGCATGCTGTATCTTTTTTTTTTATTTTCAACTTTAACCCATTGGTCTCATTAATAGACGCCACCAGCACCCTCTAGCGGTCCTATGACAATATTACACTCATTTAAGTAAAAACAAGATGGTGGGGATCCCAGTAAAAACTTCTACAACAACTCTGGTAAGAAAAATGGCCAAAGTAAAAATCCAAGTTATATTTCATGCTTGAAACCAGCATATTATGCACAGTTATATATTTAGCTTCATAAGACATGCAAAAATAAAAATAAAAATACAACTGAACAAAATACAATGTCGGTAAAGATAAAGTCCTCATTTGAGGACATTGGGACTATAATTTCATTAATTGTGCCATGAGGAAGGATAAACCTGCAAATAAGCAGAAGAGTTTACAAATGTAAATAGTTAGTGTAAGTAGAATATGTGGTCACAAATTTAGATTTAACAAATCTGGAAATATTTAAAACAGTTCACAACTGCTAATAATTTTTCCAAGTTGTACATTTGTTCAACCAATTTATTATACAAATGATGTTCTGGTCAAATGGTCTGCGATTTCCTGCCATTATGTCACGTAATATGTTCTTCAATCTGAAGAGCAATCTGAAAGTTGTTGTTGATGATGATGATGATGATGATGATGATGATGATGATGATGCACTTCACTAATCTTGCTCTGGTTAACAGCTGGCTGCAGTCATGCCAAAATAACTAGGAAAATGGAACCCCCAGAAAGGCTATCATGAAGTTTCTCAAGTTTTGTATGGTAATTGCTTAGGTATTCCTCAAAAAGAGTGACATTTTGTGACCCAGTGTCCTCATATGAAGACATGATTTTTTGTTGTTGTTGCAAAAAAGCACTTCCTGTACCATGACAGAGTCTAGTCATACTTATTAGGCCCTAATAATACCATGTATCTTAGAGAAAGAAAAAATGCACATCCAGAAAAAGCTTGGGTCTCAGGAGGTTAAAATACACACAGGATTGGTAAGAGATACTCAGATGCGACGTCACACTGCCCTTCTAGTGATACAGCTCTCCAGTTTTTGACAAGGAACTTGTCCTTGTACCTACGATAAACTCTCAAGTCATGCATTTTCCTACTATCCTAAGGCAGACATATGTTCTATAATTTTAAAATTGCCTTATCTCTGGGATTTTCTGCTTAACGTTTATCTGATATTACATTTAACAAAACCAACAAATTGGGTCTTTTGGTTTCCCTTATCATTTTTGCCAAAACAAATGGTGGTGGTACTTTTGTGCCTCAGCAAAGGCAAAATCTACCATAGTAGACTCAGGTCTCCCATTCGAAAAGTCAGAGTCATGGAGTCTAATTCTACATTTTACCTGTGCAAGATGAATGACGCAGTTAGGCCAATCAAGTTGACTTACTTTGCACTTTAGTTTTTCACCTGTGTATATATAACACAACACAAATCATGTCAGACTTAAATCTACAAGATGGGTAAATGGACAAGTATAAAAGAATGCCAGCACATACGTGTGCAAATTAAATATGAATGGCTTAATTTTTCAAACAGATATTGAAATAAGAATAATATGTATACAACACTACTTTGCATCTGTCAGAATGATCACAAAATAAAAAATAAGCAATTTTGAGTTATCAAAAAAGAGCTCAATTGCCTAGACAAGAAATATTTTAATTAATGGAATATAACTTGTTTTAAATTTTTTGAAGACATGTAGCCAATAAAATTCGATTACAGGTTGTTACACAATGAGTGGAGTGCAAACGACGCTCCTAATGACAACTTTTCCTTCTGCTTACTTGAGTACCTGGAAAATGGACACAATGTTCATGACCAAGCTTTCAATCAAAGATAAAAAAAAGGAGTCAGATATCGCGAGAGTTTGGCTTTAAGACGCACGTCTGAGGTTACAGAGGTGATATCTCGCGCTACCTCATCAGCCCAAGTCTCATTCCGCCACGGTCCAAGAGCCGGGAGGGGTTTACATCTGAAGAGCTCCGCAATAGTCATTTAATTTATAACCTATTGAAATTTACATTAGTAACAAACGACGTTTTTTTTATATGTTTGAGGTGAACTAGTACTTCTACCTTACTTTACAAGTAATTGTCAACCTAAGGTCGCGTAGAAATTTATTTAAAATTTAAAGCTAAGTTCTCGTTAAGCTCAAGCCGGTAGCGCTAACAAAGAAAACCATTTCTTTTCATTAAAAAAAAATCCCCCACCACTCTCTTTAGTTATGAGTCATGTTGTCGTTGATAATCAACACGGTCTAGATCAGCAGGTAAGTACTTTTGTCTTATATGTTGTATGTGTAAACCTTATATAAATTTAGTTTAAACGCTTGTAGTTTCGATGTAAAAGTCGGGAGCTTCGTTAGCCAAAAGCTAAGCTAACGAAGCGGCTGCTAAAATGTCGGAGCAGAAACATTGTGATGGCGGAACTCGATGTTCCGTTCCACTGAACTCGCTTTTTTAATTCACTAATCACGATTTTGCCGTTTTATATGAGTTAATTGTAGAGAAAAAACACATTTTGACACGCCGAACTTGTCATATTCGACGGAAATACGCCAGGGGTAACGGAAAATTACTTGGCCTGACATTTAAGACCGGGCCGGCATTCTAACGCAATGTGAGGCCTTGTCAGCCTGAAACGTGGCGCAGGAAAAAAAAAATGTTGGCAGCCTTTTTTTTTTTTTTTTTAAACAAGTTATATTTCACACGTCAATCTATACTTCACATTAATCACATATATAGATTACTTTTTTAAAGACTGTTGTCAATGCGCACTTTTATTAATTTTATTAGATTATTTCTGAGGTTAAACAAAAATGGTCGGTCAGTCAGTAATGGGGGCAGTGTGACGCCAATTTTATCATCTAAATTCAAGAAACCTATAGGACCTGTTACCGAAACAAACTTATTGTTTTAATGTGACTATTTTATAATTAAAACTCGTGAATGTCATAACATTTAATACTTTTTTTTTTCATTGTTTTTGCTTAGAACTACGTGAAGTAAAATATAGACTGGGATTTAAAAGTAGCTTTTTCGGGCACAAAGGTTAATTGGACTTTGCTGTTTGTTTAACCAATTGTTACATAGCAGTATCAATTTCATTTGTCAGCCCCAAAATGCTGAAACCTACAAAAATACAGTACATTAAGTCTTGAAACAAAGTGATGCAAGTGATGGCATATTTAAAAAAAGTGAGAGGAAAAATTGTGAAACTTTATTTTAAACAACCATTTATCCAGAGGACAGACCTTATTAAATAAATCTACCTGTAATATTGAGAATTCGTCAGGACATTCTTGAGACAGTTTCACTTTTCTTTTTGTAACTAGTACTTTTATCATATTGTTCAGATCACATTTTATAATGTGTCATTTATGTTTTCCAACATAATTCTTAAATTGAAAATTGTTGGTCAGCGTTTAGGCTCTTATGGTATTCTGAGGCCAGGGCATGCTTTGACTTTTTTTTTACTGTACTAAATCACATCTTTTAACTAAGATTCATCCAATGTATTTCTAAAATGTGTTTTCTGTGTGTGTTTGTAGCTTGCTGCCCTAGACTTAAACAGTGCTGACGGACAAGGCGGAGGAACTGGCAGTAAGTAAAACATTTCACCATGTAGTCTCTCAATTTTGAATAAGTTTGATTATAGAAGTGAAAAACTTAGTTTTTTATTCATACAATAACTGCATATAAAACTGTTGCATTGCTTAGTACAAGAGTGTTTCTTTCAATCAAAGGCTAAATTGTGAACCTTGTTTAGAAAAAAATCTTGTGTACAATTCAGTATTTAATTGGATGGGCAATTTTTAAAACATAAGCTTTGAGCTTTGAATGTCTGTTACTTGGCAGCTTTTTATCCACTTTTTAAACTTTTTTTTCTTAATATTAATTTTATGTATGCCAAGTTCATCACAGCCATGTTTTCTCTCCATCCAGGGCGTTACATTCCACCTCACCTGAGGAACAAAGAAGCTTCCAAAAACGGTGAGTGAGTTAATTGTCTAAATTGCCAATATCATATAATTCATGTCAGAACCAGGGTTTCCCCCGGTGTAGTATTAAGCTGGCAGACTGGCAGGCTTTACATGCCTCCCCTGCCAGGCCCTGAGTGCTCAATGCTAACTACTAAGCCATCGTGCTGCCAGTAATAATTATTTACCATATCGTCCATAATACATTTTTATTGATAATTAATGTAAGGAATCTTTAACATTGAGATGTAATCAGACTTTGAAATATTCACATGCTTAAATTTGTTAATACCACAATTAAACGTGAGTGTTGTAAATTTGTATTTATGTATCAAGCAAGTAGCCCTTGGTGTTACTCTGTACCCCTGAAGTTGTAATACCAAACATGTAATATATTACATTATGCCATATTTTTAAATTTACTGTCAACTTTTAACATTTTTAACACAAAACATGGTGGGCCGCTGGTGGGCTGCCCAAGTAACCCTACCACCAGGCTCAGCAAGTCTTCTGGGGATAATCCTGACACTGCTTTGTTTACAGCAACTGCATACCCACATTTCAGACTTATTTACTTATGGAATATTACTGGAGTAAAGGTTTTTCAAACTGCATCTTCTGATATAAGTCTCTGAACTTATTTTGTTTTTTATTGTTTGTAATAAGTACTTTTAATGTGTGACAGCTTGATGGAAAGAAAAAGCTGCTTCTTAGTCCACTTGCATCTTTGTCTGTAAACAAATTTAAGTCTAAAAACATAAGGACATTATAAACAGGGTCCCACAGCTGTAGCAGAGGACTTGCTGAAGCTTAAAAGAGAGAGAGGCTTGAAAAGAATAACTGACAGTGGTTTAGTCTTCTGTCTACGTGTTTGTGTTGAAAACCTGAAATAACATGCAGGATCGGAGGCTGGGATAAGACAAAAGGTGGTCCCGCTCTTGTTTCTCAGCCTCGTTCTGCTTCTTGTGGGTTCAGACTCTAGTTTACTAAGCAGACTCAGTTTACAGCCCCTTCCCCTCTCATTCAGTGTTGATAAATCTATAACTTAATTTTATCAGAGCAGGAGCCTCTCCTGATGACTAAAAGATTATATTTGACTGGTTGGCCCAGCCACTGAAATGCCTGATACATTTGACTGAACCTTGCAAAGTATTTATTGGCTGTGTGTCTACAGCTGATTAACTTAACAATCTAATTTAAGATATCTGCCACAGCCAGCTAAATTTAGAAATACATGGAGATCTTTTCTAGTTCTGACGGTTTTAAATTTTGTTTTAAACTGTCTTTAGTATACTTGTTTATTTTTAACATGCTACTCTTACAGTTTAACTGCCCTTTTGCGGTGTTTAGCTGTTAGCTAGCCCTATTAAAACAGAGTTTTTTGTTGGCTGCAGCAGTGTTTAACCTAGGGAATTGGTCATGGAGGGCAGGGTCACACACCAAAAAAAAATCTTATGCATATGAATACAAAGTGTAATTGCTTGATTTTTTTTTATTTTTTTTTTTAATCACATTTAGTCTGACCCCGTCCCCTGGGCCAAGTAGTGAGTTACACACCCCAAATACCACCACCAATGTTACAATGCATATTTAAGAAATATTGAGTACATTTGAGTTAATAATTTGTTCAATTAAACATCAATATAATAAATACAAAAATATATAACATTTGTATAAAAGCACAAGAAAGGACATTTTAAACATCTACATAAACAGAAAAATGGGTAGAAAAATAAATCAGTTGTATATTAGAGAATTTAAACAATTCTTACCATGATTTTATCCACGCTGCTGCATGCTTTTAGTGAGGAATGTCTTTGTACTAATAAAGTTTTGTAGTCACTTCCTCATCTGAAGTGAGGAGCTCAAACAAATCACAGAAAGTCTAAATTGAAAAGGAGTCCCTCTGTTGTTGACTTAACAAGCTGAAGTAAACAACATAGGTGTTGGTCAGCAGTACACCAGCCCATCTTTTCAGGAGCCGGCGAGTGACGTGTCTGTCACTGGCTCAGTTTCAGGTGAGGCGGGGCTCTCTATGACAGTGGTGTCCAAAGTCAGTCCTCAAGGGCCGATGTCCTGCATGTTTTAGGAGCTGCCCTTGTTCAACTCAGCTGAAACTAAGCGAGTACCTATACTATACCTATACTGAAAAAGCCTACTGTGCTTTATGCGCTGTCTGAAACTCGTGTTATTTTACATGCGCCTGCTTCCTGAGATCACGCTTTCCCATCATGTGATCACGAAGACTCTACAACAGATATATACGTCAGACCTTATCAATTCCAGTCTGAGCAGTAGATGTTCCCTCTGACTGGTTCATGTTTCTACTGCTGGATGGTTTTTATATTTAGTTTCAGTATTCCAGTTTTTAGAAACTAAAATTATGATTTTGGGTTCTGCTCCGTAGCCCCATTTAGCAGATGGGAATTACATTTTTTTGTTATAGTTGTGTATACTTTAAAACACAAACCTAAATAAAACATTACACGAATGCAAAATAAACTATTTCTTTCTTTCCTTTCATTAGACTTTAATTTAGGAAATGTTTATCTTGGACTAAACATTGTTTTCAGAATGAAGTGACTGTGCGGTAGTCTATTTTTTTCTCTCTAATAAAGAGACGCCAAATTTTGATGTCAAATAATTTTACTTCAAAAACTAGCAATTATGGTACTGTGTCAATGCACACTTGACCTTTTTTCGTTTTGCTGTTTTCTTATTCCACAGCAGGAAATACTTATTCCGCTGGTAGGCAGTGCGGTTATTCAGTGGCACCAGTAAATTTCTGTAAGTCCCTTCTGTCTGCTTTTGCTGAGGGCAAATTGCATTTTCAGATGCATGAAATGTCACTTTACACACCAGCAAAGCCAATGTAATAAGGGTAAATGTTAAGTTAGAAAATAGTTAAACTGTAACAAGTTTATTTAGGATTAATTTATATATTTCTCTAGCCTAAAAGTCTTGCAATCGAAACCACATAAATATCTAGGGAATATGTAGGGAAAGTGGAGAAAATAATCTATTGGAGTACATTTTTATTTTCCACTATACATTTATACCCATATTTTATGTGCACTCTTCCCCTAAGTTTCATCTAAGCAGTGCCCACAACCATGGCAGGCAGAGTGCCAGCAAACACAGAGAAATAACTTTACTTCAGGATGGGATGACTGTCACATTGGTAACTATTGTGCAAAGTCAAACCCAACACTACAAACTGCATCCAGTACTCCTGGGTGAATCTTTTTATAGCATCCTTCCCTACTTTTGCTCAGGTTACCCAAGACTGGCCTCTCAAGAGCTTGCCATTTACCATGCCTACACTGGTGGTTGGCGAAACAGATGTGGTATATTTTGACCTCCACCTGCATGTTGAGCTTTCTTTGTTGGCACACTTTAATAGTGACTAAAGCTTAACCTTGCCAGCGCTTGCAAATGCTTTTGATGCATGATGGTTGGTACCTTACAGACTGCACTACATCACTTGTGTGGCTTACTAATCTTTGAAAGTATTATTCGAAAATTGGTTTGTCTATTACCTTGTTATTAAAATCCTGTTTGTGTTGTGAAGTTGCAATTGTTAATTTTACAATGGTTCACTGACTTCAGATTATACCATCACAATCAAAAGTGAGTCTCACTTAAATTCACCGTATTCATATAGCTTCAAGTCACAACAAACATAGTCTCAAGGCACTGTACAAAAAAACTACCCACAAATCTAAGGAAGTCAGCAGATTGCATTGACTTATTTCATCATGGTCTCACATCCTGAGCAAGCACACTGGCAACAATGGAGAAAAAAAAACTCTGGCAGTAAGAAACCTCCAGCAGAACTTATTCAAAACACTATAATATATAACCATTGTTAGATTTTAGTTATATGCTAACTAGTGCTGGGCGGTATGACCAAAATTTTATATCACGGTATTTTCAACATTTACACAGATTTCACGGTATATCACGGTATTTTTCTTTTCATCACAGGTCAGCTGATAATAAAATGTACAAACACTGCTTATTAACGTTTTTCTTTTACTGTACCTCTGTCTGGGTCGCTGTTTCCCTCTGTGTCTTTTCTTCTCTGACCGATGGTTGGAGACGGTAGCTAGTCACGCATTTTAGTCCAGTCGTGAAAGAGGAGGGTTAAGAAAAGATTATCGGATCTATTGTTTTATGTTATTTAATAACGCTTAACAGGACAACTCACCTTGCACACCAGTCAACTCAACTCCACTACAAAACTGCTTCCCGCAGGCTTTTCACAATAGAACCACCACATTAAAGTCTCCATGCGTCTCCATATTAACTAAGCGTTTGTTAAACACGTCACTGAAGATGTGTTTACTACATTAGGCGATGGCGAAAACGGGATGTTTTATAACATCAGTCAATATAAGCAGCGGAATCGCCACCCGTCGCTGAAACAGGCTGCTCCAACAATAACATTAGCATGCTAATGCGCATAGCGGTGCTGCGAGGAAAAGTCTCCCCCTGGAAACAGTTCACAGGCGGCCTCGACAAAACGTTCCGAACATGTTCAGGCTATCTAAACCAGTATTTCAGTATTCAGAAAATTCATATCATAGCAAAAATAAAAATCTGTATTCGGTACGAACCGGTATACCGCCCAGCACTAATGCTAACTAAAATTTTGGAAGGCAAGTTCTGCCTTGCAGATATTGCATTGCACAGGTGTTTCTTTAATTTTCTTAAAACAATCCCACACTTTTGAGCTCTGTTGTCAGGTATCCATGATACCAGAGCCTGTCTGTTTAATGTCTTGTGACGTCCACGGCCATAAAATAAGTTGAAAAGGGAAACGGTAATAATTGTTCTGTTACATACTGCAGTGTTTCATCTACCATTAATGTCCCCCCCCCCCCCCACACTGCTCCTGGGTTTGTTGAGCTGTTGGCTTTGAGTAAAGGTGGCCCCCTGCGCAATTTAGTTGAATAACCTTGGTGAAAATTTTGTGCTGCTTGTTTAGTCTAGTCACAATTTATGTATGTAAGCTGTGCTCCCACTGTTTTTGTACTATTTACCATAAGAGATTATTTTTAGGCAATAAGGGGGAGTTGAGCTTTTGTCCTCTTGAATGACTAAAAGCAGGTTGACACTTGACAGATGTAAAGTAATGTTAAAGAAATAAATTGAATGCAGTTGGTATAGAAATTTAAAAAACTATTTTAACAAGAATTGGGGCTTCAGGGTGCCCTAATATGCCCAGGTTTTTGTTTAATTTGGGCTAAATAAGCTACACCTATTTTCAGAAACTGGTTTGACAAACCTTTCATTACATATTGGTTGTACAGTAAATTGTCACAAACACAGATTTGATGTTTGAGAAATATCCTGAAAACTGTCAAACCCAACTAAAACGAGGGTCGGAAACTAAACGGGTTGCTGTAGTAAATCTTCCACACAGGCAAGTAATGGGTTGTAAACAAACTTTGACTAGAAATAATTCTGCACATTAACTAATGTGACTTAAATGTTAAGATGTAAATGCCTTGGTTTCTCTAGTCTCTGTTGTCAAACAACAAAGGGGGGTCTTATCCCCTCAGTACTATGTTGCAGTATTTGTGAGACAACGATTGTGCTTCTGAGCTTATTCTCTTATGTATTGTGTTTTTAAACAAGCTGGCTACAAAGAAACCTGCAGAGCTGAAGCTTGTGAGGTCAAAGTGCAGTTATATGTCAGATTAATTGGAAGTTGGGTTATTTTTTCCTCATACACTTTCCTTTTTGTCATTTAAAGATTCACCTGGATGGGATGGCGGACGTACCAATGGCTATGTGAATGGTTTCCACGACAACCGCACAAACGGTGGCTTTGGAGGGCGTGGACCCCCTCGCAATGATAGAGGTGGGCATGGCGCCTACTGTGGTAACGGGGGCGGAGGCTCGTTTAATCCTGCTGAGATCCTGCTGCCCCTTAAAATGTCAAACTCCTAGATGGACAGTGTAGTATAAGCTCCAGACCCACCCCCCCACCACCACCATTTTTTTTTTATTGTGTACAGTAAATCTTTGAGATTTTGTTCAAATTATTTTAAAGTAAATTAAAAATCAAGTAATTATCAGTAGTGTTCAGTTGCATATAAAACAACTGGATTCAGCTTCTAATGCATCTCTGGATGTCCGACAGCCGATTTGCCAAATGGATTTCAAAGTAAATAAATAACAAGCTATTTATTCATTTCAGGGTTTGGTGGTTATGAAAACAAAGATGGCGGATGGGGAGGAGCTCCTAGGGATGCTGCCTACAACAGCTTTGGAGGACGTAATGATCGGACTAAGTCTGCCTTTTTTAATGACCGTGGAGCTGGTTCAAGAGGAAGGTATGAATTTTTTTTTTTTTTTTTATGTGACATGTTAATATTTTTAAGAAAATCTGATCCTTGTCATTGTGGCAATTCTGTGATTTTTATTTAATGGTTAAGAGATCAAAGCTTATATTTTGACAAAACTTGATGCGGTGGAAGATAACTTTTCTAGTTTAAGAAGGAGGGGACAAAATGTGTAAAATTAATGTTCACATTATTTCATTTTCCTACTAAGGATTACAAAACCCTTGATTTCATCTAGAAATGAAATAGTTCTTTTTGGATCCACTTTTAAGTATTGTGTTCATGCATACAGGTATGAGCGTGGGGGCTTTGCTGGTGGAGGAAATAGCCGCTGGGTGGAGGAGTACAGAGAGGAGGACTGGTCCAAACCCACTGCTCCCAATGAACGTCTGGAACAGTAAGGCAGATTTTAAAAGTAATGAATATCTTTGTCTGGATTCAACTCAAGCTTTTATTCTAACCTTCTTTGTTCAGCGAGCTTTTCTCTGGAAGCAACACTGGGATAAACTTTGAGAAATACGATGATATTCCCGTGGAGGCTACTGGATCCAACTGCCATCCACACATTGAGAGTGTGAGTCTTTCCTCCTTTTCTTAAAACTGATTCATTTTTTTGACTTTGCACCTTATGCGTTTGGCTTGTTTAATTTTATTTTATTTTTTTTGTAGTTCCATGATGTGGACATGGGAGAAATTATCATGGGGAACATCACCCTGAGTCGTTACACTCGTCCCACTCCCGTCCAGAAGCATGCTATCCCCATCATCAAGTCCAAGAGAGACCTGATGGCCTGTGCCCAGACTGGTTGGTATTATTGGACAACTGGGTAGGGATGCACGATAGTTATCAGGCCGATAACAGGAAATTATGATGTCATACTTATCGGGCCGATATCATAACAAACAGAACCGATAACATGCATGTTTCAGCCCGACTCGCGCAACGTTCAATTTGCGTCGTAACGAACAACTTTCTCACTAGAAAAATAATTAGAATACTCCGTGCTGAAAAACAACCAGTCATTTTAATAATTATTAATGTTATTTTACCAATTA
>JAUBOC010000160.1:23993146-24007547 GCA_032275365.1 Anablepsoides cearensis | reverse complement strand
AACTACGGATTTAAACAGCGTGACTTCAGGTTAGTGTGTTATCGATCCTTCACCTCCACCTCACTGATGAAAAAGTCGGATGGAATGTGACCTGAGCGTTCAGACTGCAGTCACTTTGAAAACATCAGATTTGTATCCGATTTAGAACCACATACTGAAACGGCCTGGGTCGGATTTGAAAAAATCGGATTTGTCGCGTTCAGACTGCTCCAAATAAGCAATTGGGAATGTTGCTCTATATTGCTCATTCTGATAATTACATATAATTTACCAGCTGTGGAGATGTCATGTGTCCACATTTCCCTTTGATTTTTTCTGAATATTTCTCTTTATGTTGAAGATACCATTTTTAGAATTCTGTATTTTCTCTTTTGTGGTTTCAACATTTATCTAACCTGGTTTGTCGCCATAATTGTGCTGTTCCCGTATTGCTGCTTTTAGGTTCAGTCCTGTAAAGGCTTGGTGTAGCTTTGGGACCAGTTCATCTGACTAAGATGTTTTCTAAGACTGTCACAGAAAAGATCAGGTTCAAGACTAAACCCCAGAACTGAAACAGACTTGCTATTTCTGCCTCAGTTTCTTTCTGACAGACATGTGTGAATAACTACAAACCCAATCTGAAGCAATGATTTTAGTCTTTGAACAAGTCCCCGAGACAAAAGGTCTGAACTACTAGAACCAATGGATGGTTCATCTTTGGTGTTCTCAGATATTCTGGTGGTCTCTGATCAAACTCCTGACCTTGTATTTGCCTTTGCAGATGGCTTCAAACAGTCGCTCCTTGGTGCCATAAAATGGGAGGCACCCTGACAGGAGGATGAAGAGGATGACTCCGCAGCCCCACACATCCACAGGTTTCCCGTATGGTTCTCTCTTCACCACTTCTGGGGCCATGAAGTGAGGAGTTCCTACACGACCTGATAAAGGAGGTGAGCAGGTAGCACAGTCAATGTAAATACCAAAAAAAAAAAAAACAATCAAATCATGGAGATATTCACAGTAATGGAATTCCTTCGTGGTCACATCTAAAATTGTAATTTACACAATAAATTGAAAAAAAAAAAAAAGAGTTTGAAAAGATGCTTCCTCTTTTTAAACAACACCACAATTTTAAAAATCCACATACAGTAATACTACAAAAGCACGTGCTCTTTGAAAAATTAGGGGAAATTCATGGTCTATAAATACAAAAGAAGAAATAAACTTTCATTGTTGGGTTGCTTCCTACTTTTATTACAGTACATAATGAAAAATGGTCATTTTCCACTCTTCAATGTGCTCAGTTCCTCATTTTTACTGTTACCATATTTTTTAGCGGATATTGCACTACTGTTTGCTTTGGGTAAATAGTTAATAATAATTTTACATTTTACTGGGAGCAAGACCTTTCAGTTATCAGGCTCTTCTCTTGTGGAACCAACTTCCAATTTTCATCTGTAAGGTTGCCAACCTGTCTACTTTAAAGACAATGCTTAAGATTTTCCATTTTGATAAATCCTATAGGGTTGGCTCTGGTTTTGGGAGCTATCCCTTAGTTATGCTGTCATTGATGCAAATTAAATATTGCTGGTCCTGGAAGACGATTCAATGTTTATTTTAGATCAAATGCAAAGAAAGTGCTAACTCTGAAACAGGAGCTAAAAAGACTCAAGTTATGTAGTTTTAGGTCTGTAATTGACCACAGTGTGAAAGGGCCATGAAGTGATTCTTTGTGGTCTGAAAGCACCTATAGCTCATCAGGTGTGCAATCTTCCCAAAAAAAGCACCGTAGTTTCCCTTTTTTGGTTTCTACTATGTTCTCCACCAAGCTTGTGTTAGCTTCTCCTCACAGTTTTCTGGCATCCCATTTAATGAGTTCCCCAGGCCACATGCAACACAGCTGCAAAGGTCCAAGATGCAGGTCCAACAGGTCGGTTGTCTGATGTCGTGTTTCTGAGGCTGAAGGTGCTGCTCCGACAATTCCTCAGTCATAGTAACTGATATTAATGTCTTGTAATATGGAATAAATTTTGTTGTAGCATTGACATATTAATTTTTTTATTTTATTAAATAATTACATCAATTTCAGACATTTTTTTCTGTTGTGATGGTTGTATAAAAGGTTTCTGTGTCTGGAACAGAACCATACCAGCATTAGCTTGTGTTGTCATCTGATCAAGACAGACTGTTAGAGTGTAGAAATCTGAGAAAAACAAGCACGTGTTTCCCAGGAAGTATATATCTGCTTGTTTTTGTGCTCTGCTGTGATTAAAAAAATCAGTTAAGGATGATATCCTTTTTACATCTCCGTCGTTTAACTTGGGTTACAGAGATGTAGAGTGAATGCATCGTGTCAAAACTGGAATTTCTGTACAAACAGAATCTTATGGAAAACATCCAAAGCAGCTTTATTTAAAACATATGTATATATTTATGTGCAGTGGAATAAATTGCGGTGTTGCAGTGTTTACCTCCTGCTACCAGTCCTGACTCTCCCAGCTGAATCGCCACTCCGAACCCGCCCAGCTTGACCGGCGCAGAGTTCTCTTTGGATGCCAGCAGCACACAGTGAGGCTGAGAATGACAGCAGAGAACAGATGCTTGTGACTTCAGGGTCGTCTTTTTGCTAATTAGAGAATGACACACTTGTTCAAGTAACCCTACAGAAAAAATGAAATGTGCGAGACCCACCCAATCAGCCATCATGACCACATGGAAAGATGATTACAGAGGGGATACTGACTCTTCAGTATTTATGTTCTGGAGTTCCTAAAGTCATTTCTCACAGTTTAACTTTCTAAACTCACATAAAAAATAAAATAAAAAATAAAATGTTTGAGGAAATAAAATTCAATATTTCTTATTGTATGAAGCAGCCTCAGAGCGTTGCACCCTCAGATTAGCGTGTGAGCGGTCTTCATATCATATCTGTCCCAAAAGCTCATTTCTTTCCACTTGTGAAACATTGAGTTATTAAATTATACACAATACAGGGATTATCTGATGCTTAGCTCAGAAATGGTTAAAGACAACAGAGACAACTGCTTCCAGCATCCATTCACACTTGGAAATAGTCCTGTTTGTAGCACTGTCATGATATGAGTATGGTTGGTCAGGTAAGCAGGACACAAGTGGGAGCAAGGAGCAAAAAATACATAAATGCAAAGATCTATTTAACAACTACATTGTTCAGACATGTACAATATGTTCACTTTTGGATAACTTTTAATATAAACCCTGTGGATATACTTCAGATGTTTTTTTTAACTCCAAAATACACACTAGGGTTGTCTAACTCAGTGGTTCCCACCTTTTTTTTCTATAGCAACCTCCTTTCTTGCATTAACCAAAAAGCAGCATCCTCCCAAAACTAAGTCATCTTGGTCTTATTCTATTTATCCAGAGATGGTATATCAGGGTGTTTGTAGCAGCTGGAGGCTGTATTAACTTGTAAAATTATTATGAGCAAATGTCAGCAAAAAAGACTTAACTTCCTTCCAAAGCATGTTGTAAATAAATGTGTAAAGACGTACAGTCACATCAAGATGTCTTATTTATCCCTCTTATCCGTTTTCTAACAGCAGTTTGCGTACAGTTTGATTCAAGATGATTTGATTGATTGTTGGTCTCAGAATCAAGAGCAGCTATTTCCACAAAACAATATTACTTTAGTTAAAACTGCATCTATAGTTCAAAATTGTTTTAAACAAAAAGAAGAAAAGAAACAAAGACTCACTTTAAAAAAAAGTAGTTCTGTGTTACAGCAATTCAACCCTCACCAACTGGACACTGTGCATTAAAGGTTTGTTTACATGATGCTGAAACATTAAAAAATACTAATGTTTCAAGGGATCATTCTTAATGTTAACAGGACCTAAAGCCTCCCAGTTGAGATACTTCTATCTCAATGGATCACAACTACTTGAAAAACGACTTTCATGATGGAGTCTTCAGAATGCTTTGTGATGTTTGCAGTGAATGTTTAAATAAATTAAAAGAATTTGTTTGACAGTTAAAAAAAAAACAGACTAGTAACCATACATGGCTGCTGGTCACTTGGTTTCAAACACTCAGAATTCTGTGAAATGGAAAAAAAAAATACATATTTTGTCGCAGTTCTCCCACAATTTGGAGCCATAGTCTCCTGTACATCATATGTGTACAGTGTTTCTGATTTCTCTTTAATCTTTCTTTATTTTATTTCACCCTCTCCTGTATTGAGCTGCAGTAATGTGCAAATTTCCCCACTGTGGGATCAATAAAGTTTTTATCTTATCTTATCTTATCTTATCTTATCTTATCTTATCTTATCTTATCTTATCTTATCTTATCTTATCTTATCTTAAAGTCACAGCTTAAGGAGATATCAACTCTTTTCACATGTTACTTATTTACCACTTTTTCCACATATTTATTCCTATTTTTATCCTCTGAGGTGGACACACACACAAAAAAACTGTCAATCAACAAAAAGACCAAACAAAAACCTCAGAAAAATCAAAGTCCATTGAAATATTTTCTGTTTTAAAACATGAAACCAACCAAACAAACTGAACAGAAACATGGCTAATTCAACTGCATATTCTGCTGTTTTGTCCTCTCTCTGTAGACATTAAAAAAACTCTTTAAGTTTTTATGAATGCTGTTCTTGTATATTGTTGACATAAAAAAAGAAATGTAATATGCAGGGGTTAGACAATGAAACAGAAAAAAAGAGGGTGTGAACTCAAGGGCTGACCACATTTAAAGTTTTTCTTGCTCAACACCCCAGCATTCGGCACTTCAGCATTTCTCTGTCTGCTGTCGAGAGCACAGCTCGGGAGGGCAGCTCCTCACAGCACAGATCATAGACAGCAAGGCAACGACAGGAGGAAGCAGACTCGCCACAGAATTATTCTCATTTCTGTATTTCTGGTCAGAAAATGTCTGAGTTTAAAAAGCTGAGGAATTAAGCAACAAAAAGATCATGAACTTTTACATTTTTTAACAGCAGGACTTTTTGGATATATATATTTTACAAATTCAACTCAAAGGAAACTTCTGAGGTAAGAGAAGAAAACTGCAAACAAATGAAAGAAATCCAGCTCACAGTGTGAACCAAAGTGAACATTTATTCTTGTTTTGAGCAAATACAACTAAAGTTTTATTGTTTTATTGGTTTATTTATCATGAACAGAGTAGATTATTGTCCATTCAAGAAATGGAACTATGCAAGAGGTAATAGTAGGAAGGGTGTTACAAGTCACAAAATATTCATATTTTAGAATCAACAGCAAATTTTATTTCAATATATGTATTTAAATCCTAAAAGTATACATATATTATGCATTTACATAAAAAATGTGGCTTCCGTCTCCATTTAGTTAATTCAGTTGTTTTGGTCCCATTTAATAACAGGCCTGATCACGAACCTGTGCTTTCTGACTGGTTTGGTGCATAGCATTTTGAAAAATGAACACAGATACCAAAACAGATTTGTGGCTCTAAGACGTATGAGTCAGACGTATATAGAACAAAAGGATGACAAACACGTTATTTCAAACCGTTTACCTGTTTTATCTTCATCTATTTGCAGGAAAATCATCATGTCAGCAAAGAATTCCAACTCCGCTGACACAGTCGGTGCTGAGAACTCCTCCTGTGTGGACAATGAAACTTTACGAGTCCCCCTGGCAGTGATCTACTCTGTAATCTTTGTCCTGGGACTCATTGGGAACCTGTTGGCTCTCTGGGTTTTCTTCTGCATTCACTGCAAGAAGAACTCGGTGCGGGTGTTTCTCATAAACCTGGCGTTCGCAGACCTGCTGCTGGTGTTTTGCATACCCTTCAGGGTTCACTACCACAGCGTAGGGAACAACTGGACACTGGACCCCAGACTGTGCAAGGCGGTGGGCCACCTCTTCTACATGAACATGTATATCAGCATCACTCTGCTGGGGCTGGTCAGCATCGATCGCTACATGAAGCTCTACGGCAGCACAAAGGTACGGCGCAGGCTGCAGTCCACCACATGGAGCACCGTTCTCTGTGCCTTCCTTTGGATCGTAGCCTTTGCTCTTCTTCTGCCATTCGTGATCTCAAATAAATCGTCTGATCCAAACAAGTAAGACATTTTACCATCTTCCATATTTATTGCTGAAAAGTATTTGTTAACATTTTTGTCCATGTGTCTGCCTGTGTGTAAACGTCTGTCCATTAGCATACACAACACATACTTTTTCAAGGTTTGACCAAAACAGCTGCAGTGCCATCATTTTCTCAAAAATAACATGATCTTAGCTTAAACGTCTGGCATTAAAGGCAGTGAGCGATATACATTCCTTAAAAAATGGTAGACACGTTGTTAGATTTTCTATTTTTGCCAGCTGGTTCGGATGTTATCAGTCCATTAAATGGACGTTATTAGTAGGGATGTAATGATACATTGATCTATATCGATTTAAATGGTTCCTGATTCGGTTATATCGAGGAAAAATAAAAACTGTGATCTATATCGTCATCATATTCTTGATGACAATCGATATCTTATGTCAATCTAACACAGTCATTGTGTTAGATGGACATATGATATTGATTATATCGATCGCAGACTTGTGAATTGAATTGAATCGAAATCGTATCGTGACAGACTTTATGATATCTAGAAATATCGAATCGTCATCTAAACATATCGATGTATCGTATCGTGATAAAGCTGGTGATTTACACCCCAAGTTATTAGCAGTTATCAGTCCCATAGAATGGCTTCAGACTGTCCCGACTGTGCCCCCTAGCGGGTTACTATTGCCATATATGTTGGAATGCAACAATCTGCTACCAGCTCCAATCAGTTGGGTCTACTTCATCGTAGCCCAGGTCATTTTCTCTAAAATTAACCTTAGTGGCTTTTTGCCTCATATTAACCAGCTGACAGTCTGAAGCCATTCTATGGGACTGATAACCGCTAATAACGTCTATTTAATGGATGATAACATCCGAAGTGGGTGTTTTTGCTTAAATAAACATCTGGGGTTAGAAGACTATATAATTAGAAAGTCTTGATTTTTATTTTAGGTGTTTCCAGTACCGACAGATTGAAGAACCTGAAAGGTGGAAAGCCTACATCAACATCAGTCTGCTTGTTGTCTTCTGGCTTGTCTTTATCTCCCTGATGAGGTTTTATGGAAAGATTGCCCAGAAACTCCTGAGGAGGTCACAGGAGCATCCCGACCTGCCCACAGCACCGCACTACAACCGAACTGCCAAAAAGTCCTTCTTCGTCCTCTTTCTCTTCATCGTCTGTTTTGTCCCATATCACATATTCCGGGGGTTCTACATAAAAACCCAAATCACAGAAACACCTTGTTACTGGACGAACGTGGCAGACAAAACCAATGAGATTTCCTTGGTGTTTTCTGCCCTCAACAGCTGTCTGGACCCTGTCATGTTCTTCATGCTGTCCTCCGCAGTCAGGAAGGAGGTTAGGCGCTTCATGAGAAGCTTGATTCGCACACAGGACACAGCAGTAATCAGTGGGACTAGCTCCATGATGGATACGGATGGAAGGAGCGACAAAGGCCAGTTAAATATTACCACAATTAGCAATACCCAAAAGGAAGATGCTTTGTAATGAAGAATGGATGAGATTGTGGAAAAAGTAACACCAGGAATATTATCCTGAAGCCATCTTTTGTAAAGGCTCACCTCCAGCCTTTGTAGTATAGCCTAAATATTTTGAATACAGCATAAATATGTATATGATGTTGTTTTGCACCCTGCATCTTTTACGTTTAGATGCTTGTTTCATTTATATAACTATTGCATTTCTAGCATGTGTCTTCAAGTGTAAATTTAGAACAACTTTCACACATCAACTGAGGAAAGTGTCTGCTGATTCAGGTCTCTACTCAACTGTACTATGGAGTAGTAAATGGATGAAGACATATATGAAGGAAAAAAAACGTGCTATAAACAACTGTTTTATCAAAAATGACAGTCAAGGCCACAAACTTATTTTTATTACTGTTGTTCTTAGAAGTGCAGATATTTGGCAGAAATATCCATTCTCTTTACATTTTTATTAAGGTGTTTTATTCTTCACTGATGCTGTTATGTTGTTTAAAGGTGTTTTCCTGCTTGCATAGTTTATTGAGTTTTCAATTTAACAATTCCACTGGGCTCAATGTTTCATGGTGTTTATAATGGTTCTAAATTACATTGGCAACTTTCAACAGCAAGATGCTTCCTAAAACCAAATAAATCCATCAAAAGGCTCAGCCTGCACACCTCAAGCTCATCAAAAGCAAAAAAAAAAAAAATCTGTACTATTAGTTTGGTGTCCGACACACAACTGCACTTAAATGAGTAGATTCGGCAAGAAAGAACATATTTCTCCGGAGACAATTTACAAAGATCACATGGCACCAACAGTAAAAGGAACAAGCACAATATCCGTATTTTCAAAATAATTCACAGAAGGCAGACAAATTTTGTCGAAATCTCAGCTACATTAATAAAAATGTGGATATATTTATAAACAAATGCTGTCAAAATGTATGGTTCTGTTTGGGAAGCAGATGGAAACATGTAGCGTGCAGCATGTGTGTACACACATGATACACGTGGAATTTATTTTGAAATCAGACGTTTCAAAAAGACGACAGCGATGTAGTTTCAGCTGTGTTTGGAGTCTGTTTGCCACAAAATTAATTATTTTTCTCTGACTTCCACATTTATCATTGGATTTATCGGGAGATCTCGCATATCTTGCACACGCTTCTCCGACCTCCTCTGTGTTTTGCACAGGACCTGACCTGAGCGTATGGGATGCTGTATAAATTGGGGCATAAAACGAATGGCTGCAAACTGCAGCGAAGCAGAACCTCATATAGAGTAAATTATGGGTTAGCTTTGCCTTAAGCCTATCTGTAAAAACCTAATCCTAAGTGCAGACACACCTGAAAGAGAGGCAAGACATACTCTTCAGGTTAAAGGTTTTGTAAGGTAATAATGTAGTTTAGATCTGATTTAGATCACTTTAGAGAAATAGAGTTTAACTCAGACTGGACTTATAAACCAACGGCTTATGATGAAATGAACTCCAATCTAATTTTTTTTATCATGATTCACACAAACACAACTTTAAAATAAATAGCACTGAATGAATGACTTAATATATTATTTGCATAGAGATCTAAAGATATTTAAAGGCACAAATAGGGGACGCAGCAGCTTGCTGTTTAATGCAGCCAGTGCAACGTACTGAAGTTACATATTTCTACCCAAATAGTTATATTATGTAAAAATGTTTATGAAACAAAACCATCTAGTTTGTATCTAAATGTGTTTGTGACTCTGTATATTATTACATACTGTTTTCAGCCAAATGCTCATAAAAAGGCCTTCAAATAAAACTGTATTTATAAGCTTATAATGCTAAGAATTTAGTCTTTTCTTGTAAAATATTATTGTTTTTGTAAATGTCATGGTTTTAATAGATGTAAAAAGGAATTATTGTTTGTGACAAATTATTATTTACTTTTATTACTTTTAAATACATTAATGTCCACTCAGCTGTGTGTGCTTGTTGTTATTCATGTTTCAGTGGGACGAACCCTAAAACTAACACAACTCTTCTGTTTCTCAGAACTTTAGTGCCACCTTAAGGCCAACTCAGTTTAAGCAGTTTCACAGATTTGCACCAAATAGGAATCTGGGTCTTCTAATTTGTTTATTTAGTCAATCAAACCTCGTGTTTTTACCAACTCATGAGGTTAACTAACAGCAGCTCTGGTTTACAAAACCACTGAAGATTTCAAACATAGTTATAAGACTGATGAAAACTGATAAAGAGGAAAAACACAGTGAATAAATGCAACGTACAAAACCAAACAAGAGTTATAGGTTAGTCACAGTAACATTTAAAATCAGCTGCTCACAGCTGAATAATTAAAACATGTTAAAGCACAGGGCTAACAACTGTAAAAAGTCAACTAAAAACACAGTTAAACAGATTTTCTGATTTTATAAACATATTGAATCTGATTGTTCCAGGAACTCAGAACAATCAACTATTTTATGTCCTGCTCCATGGAAGAAACAAACCTGAGGAACCACCAAGTTTTATAACAGGGGTCACTATTCTGCAGGTTTTGTTTCCCTGCTCCACCACACCACAGTCAGTTACTGAATTACCTCGTCAGGTTCTACAGAAGCCTGTTATTCATCTATTTAATTAATTCAGGTGTGTTACAGCAAAGAAACCTCTAAAACACACAGGATAGTGGTCTTTGAGGACCAGGATTACACACTTCTGCTCTCAGTATTACCTATAGAGTGTTAATTTTAGGTCACTTTTTTAAACTAACATCTATGTCAGTTATTTTTAAACGTCTTGTCTCTGTTGGCTTAAAGGTCTACAAACTGTCTCTCAGGCCACTTGAAGTGACCATTTCCAACTTTGACCAATAACAACATGGAAATGAATATTACTGATATTTAACAACAGAAAGAGTTTTCCAGTTTTTTTTTTTCTGGAAAATGTTTTTCTTTATAACAGAAATAAAAGAAAACCAGTGTCTCTGAACCTGGTATAAGAAGCAAATAGCAGAAAATCAAGATTTAACATGTCAGGACAAAAGGTTCTGTGAAATCCTGCGAAATTACTGAAAATATGTTTCTTTATAAAACATATAAAGTAAATAACTTTGAGACAAAAAGGGAAGAAGCCTGTTCACTCAGCTTTTATAAATAATCCTGCATCACAGCAGCTAACGCTCGCCTTCCTTCTCACTCCACCCACCCTCAGGTCTGTTATTGTGTTCACCAACAGAGGAAGTTGAAGTCAACTTCATGAAAAAGGAAGATGGACGTCACGCCTCATATACAAGAAACTTCGGCAATGATTACCAGAAGGCAAAGAGGAGGAAGCCAGAGAAATGCTCAGAACCGAGTTGCCTACTGGACAAAAGCTTTTCTGCTGAACATTCTTGAAGAGAAAGATCTCTGTCAGAGCTGCTGCCAGTGGTATGTAAAACACTACATGAGCTGTCAGTGATGGGGCTTTATTTTATTTGTAAAAAACTACTTCTATTGCACAACTTTATAGCTGATGAATAGATAATGTTTAAATATTGTTTTACCATATCTTTGTTAAATATGGTGAATCTGAAGCAGACCTTTGTCCCCTGTGTTTCAATTGGATCTCAGACTGCAGTTAAATCAAAATGTAGCTGTTTTCACACATACTGTTTTTTGTAGTAACCCTGCTGCAGGGAAATTGGTGTCAAATTGAGTCATCTGTTGGGTAAGACCTCAATTGTTGGTGACATTCACAATTTGTGCTAATATGTTGGTAAAAAATGCAACTCAAAACACAAACAATGTTATTGGTTCTTTGGGTCGGTCCATTGAGCAAAAGAGACCAAATGTTTGCACTTAACCTGCTGGACGTAACTGATTCTGCTCATGCTTTAAATCAAACTCAGACTGATGCAAACAGCATCACATACAGTGCATATAAAACGTTTTCACTCCACTTGATGTTTTATGAAGAACATTTATTAAAAGGGCTGAATAAAATATTTAACTCACTTGACAAACTCTGTTCAAGATTTAATCTGAGATCCTTCTCTCCAATGAAGCTTAGACTGGTGTAAAACCCGGACCACTGTTGTAGCTCAGTCTGTCCTATAAGGTCTTGTCACACTAGACAACTTATGCCAACTTATGAAATATTTTTCATGTCTACATTGCAAAAAAAAAAAGGTGTTGATCAATTTGTTAAAATTACAGGATGTGCACGCCGGCAAGAAGCTTCCTGTTGATTTTTTTAATTACATAATCAACGTAGATGTCTTTTCATAGGTTGGCACAAGTTGTCTAAAACGTCATAGTGACAGGGCCTATATGACCAGCTGAAGGTTTAAAGTCCTTCAGGATGGTCACAGGTGTCATGGTGGCCTCTCACTATTCTCCAGTTTGTGAGGACGTCCTGCTCTTGGTGGATTTAGTCATGTCCCATATGGATTTCTTGATGGTGGATTTGGCAGAACTCGTGGTTATGTTCAGAGCCTTGGGAATGCTTTTGTATCCATCACCTGACTTGGGATTTTTATTAACAATTTGTCACTTTAATAAGGGGTGAATATTTATGCAGTAACTTATTTTGCATTACATAAATTTTATAGATTTTTTTTTTACTTTGAAGAAAAAACAACTTTTCAATTAGAAATTAGTCTGCACAATACAAGGGGTGGTGGAGGAGGGGATAATGGTGGGTGGGGCAGAGCAGGTACAGTATAGTGCAGGGCTATTCTTTTTTTTAGCCACTTCAGTAGAAAACATAATGTATATACAATAATAATAATATAATATAATGTGTATTAGTTTCTTCATGATCAGTGATTTTTTTAATACTATAGAAAAGAAGAAGAAAAAAAGGGGAAAATATAATGAAAAAGATTGAAAGAGAGATTATAAAATATGTGAAATGTACACCAAGGAAACACAAGACAACACATCCGTCATCTGTCTGCACACCTACAAAAACAGAGAAAAGTGCAGGGCTACTCAACTAGTGGCCCACGGGCAACATCAATAGGTTCATTCATCTCTTAAGCCCAAACCCACTTTAACTACTATAAGTTCTTTTAGTTAGACATAGACATGTTTGGTATACAGAAAAATCTAAATCTTGTCTAGAAGCTGGTAAAAACCATTTCAATGAACACTCAAGACTGTTAAAACGTATAAGCCATTGAAGATAAAACTATGAAAGTGAAAATAAAATAGGTTTAAAAATTGACAAGTCAGAAATGTTAAAATAGAATAGAATAGAATAGAATAGAATAGAATAGAATAGAATAGAATAGAATAGAATAGAAATAGCCTTTATTGTCACGCCGAGGGGAAATGCAGGTGTCACAGCAGCATCAGTACAGAGGTTCACACACACTAGTTATTTACAGACGATAGTTCACACAAAAACACAATTAACACTGACTATTCGTGATGCATATATATGGAGAAATGTGCAAGAATACAGAAAGATATGTGTTGTTTTTAGAGACGATCAGAATCTGACATTAGGATTCAGAAATTACCTGTTTTCAGTACAAAAACAATCTCAACAGACCAGTAACTGTAAAGTAAAGTATTACAATTACAGCAGAGTAGTGCAAATGATTGTTCAGTTGAATAATGACAGTGAATAGTAACGGTACAAGTGATTGTGCAGCAGCGGATGTGTAACACCCATTAGCCATAATGTGTTCTTTTTGTTTTTGATATATAATTATCACTACTTTTACAGGGTTCTGTATGTTGTATTCATGATTCAATGCAGGCCGGCTCTGAGACTTAAAATAAATTTAAAGCTAAGTTTTTGAAAAAAAAATCAGGAGATACATGTAAAATGGAAGGAAAATAGATGTAAATTAAGGACAATCCATACAACTTGACATATGATGTTTTGCAAAGAAGGCCAATTTATATTGACTATGATTGATTTATGATAGTAATAAATTCATAAAACATCCAAGGGGTGTATACTTTATAAAAGGTACTGTATGTCGGAGTCCAGAACAGATTCTCAAACTGAAACTAAATTTGTTACTTTAAAAATATAAATTACTCATTATGCTCACACTTATTGAGTTTATTGTGGTGATATTCTCTTTGCTAATGTCTTTTACCCACGTCAACCACACTCAGTCACAACTGAGCTACACTAACACTGGGTGACATCTAGGGGACATGATTATACTGCAGTCTTCCTTTTATAATTACTTTCCTTATAAGTTGTCAAAAAAATTGACATCCTAGTGATGGCAACAGCAGGAGACTGTTCCTGGCACTGTGTTCCTGTTTGAATCACAAAAAATCTTTGCCTTCAAAAATGTGTTTATAGAAATGTTTCACATCAATTTTCTATATAAAAAAAAGAAGCATGCTGTATGAATAGTGAGAGAAGAAAGGCTTAAATACAGTACAATGTGTGTTTGGGTGTATGGTGCAGAAATATTAATGTGGGGCCTGACAATGCTCTAACCTTAAGCTATAATGACAAAAAATATAGAAATATTAGTCATGCTGTATATGACATAAACACAGCCTTTGCAAGTTGACTTTGACTCACATATTATTAGTCAGGGCAGTTGTCTTAAACATAAAAAAGTCTTTTGATTTAGTGAATCATGAGTTTTCTACGGAGCCCGTCCGATGACATGGAAAAAAAATGTTTTTTCACGTGGCCACGAGATATTAACGCGTGCGCACGTGATAATTTTCGCGTTCCCACGTGATAATTTTCGCGTTCCCACGTGATAATTTTCGCGTGGCCACGTGATAATTTTCCCGTTCCCACGAGATAATTAACGCGTGGCCACGTGATATTAATGGGCTAATTTTGAGCAGTCTTGTTGTGATAGACAGACAATATTGA
>JAUBOC010000160.1:23775719-23787518 GCA_032275365.1 Anablepsoides cearensis | reverse complement strand
TCAATAACTATAAATTACTTATTTTACTTATCAGAAAACATATATACGATATTTTTCGAAACATTTATAACATTTTATTTGTTATATTATTTTATTTTTGTGTACCAAAACTAGAGGGGGGGCGGCGAACCAGCGCCCCCTATTGACCAGCCGCCACTGGGTAAACCCAAACGTATAGTGAGGGTGAACTGGGAACGTTTGGCAAAGCCCCCTGTCAGTGTGATCTCCAAATCCCACCTCCGGGAGAGGGGACATGGAATTCAAATGGGTCATGTTAAGGGCCTCCATTGCAAATGTGGCTTCCAGGAGTTGCGTCCTGAAGGTCATTGGTGCCAAAGAGGGCTGCAGCTTCGGTGGTTGCAGATTCAAAAACTCGGGTGTGGGAGGAATTCAGGGAGGCCATGGAGAAGGACTTACGTTTGACCTCGAGGGGGTTCTGGCAAACCGTTTGATTACTCAGAAAAGGAAAGTGTTCCCTGTCTTGGCCTGTACTTGGCTTGGGTGGGGTACTGCTGACCAGGACTGAGGATGTCATTGGGCGGTGGAAGCAACACCTTGAGGATCTCCTGAATTCACCCTTCATGTTCACCTTTAAGGAGGCAGAGTCTGAAGACCCGGGGGAAGGCGAGTCCATTACCATGGCAGAGGTCACTGAGGTAGTCAGAAAGCTCCTTGGTGGCAGGGCACCAGGGGTAGATGAGATTTGCCCCAAGATGCTGAAGGCTCTAGAGGTTGTGGGCCTGTCATTGTTGACACGTCTCTTCAACAAAGCATGGAGGACTGGGACAACTCCTGTGGAGTGGCAGACCTGGGTGATGGTTCCCATTTTTATAAATGGGGACTGAAGAGGGTGTTCTATCGTGGGATCACACTTCTCCTCCCTTCTTTTTACTCCAGTTTACTCCAGGGTGTTGGAAGGGAGGCTCCGATCGACTGTTGAACCTCGGATTCAGGAGGAGCAGTGTGGCTTTAATCCTAGACGTGGAACAGTGGACCAGTGGACCAGATCTTTACCCTTGCAGAGTTGCTAATGGGGTCATGGGAGTTTGCCTCTCTGGTTTATGACCATGTTCCTTGAGCCATTCTGTGTAGAATGCTAAAGAGTATGGGGTGTCTGGGTTGCTACGAATCCAGTCCCTATATAACCAAAGCAGGAGCTGTGTTCGCATTCTTGGCACAAAGTCAAGCTTGTTCTCAGTGCGTGTCGGACTCCGCCAGGGCTATCCCTTGTCTTAGATCCTATTTATAGTGTTTATGGACAGGATATCATGGCGCAGTCATGGAGAGGAGGGTGTCTGGTTTCGGAACCACAGGGTCTCATCTCTGCTGTATGCAGATGATGTGGATCTTCGAACCAAGACCTTCAGCATGCGCTGGGGCAGTTTGCAGCAGGGTGTGAAGTGGCTGGGATGATCAACTGATCAGTTCCTTTAAGTCTGAGGCCATGGTTCTCAACTGGAAAAGGGTGGAATGCCCCCTCCGGGTCAGGGGAGAGTCTCTGCCTCTAGTGGAGGAGTTTAAGTATCTGGGTGTCTTGTTCACGAGTGATGGTACAGTGGAGCGGAAGATGGATTGGGGCCTCGTCCTTCATAATGGGGGTGTTACTTCAGTCAGTCATGGTAAAGAAAGAGCTGAGTCAAAAGGGTGGCCTGGCTCAGCCTTAGAGATAGGGTGAGGACCTCTGTCATCTGAGGGGAGCTCGGAGTAGAGCTGCTGCTCCTCCACATCGAAATGAGTCAGTTAAGGTGGTTCAGGCATCTGATTAGTATGCCTCATGGATGCCTCCCTTTAAAGGTGTTCTAGGCACGCCCCACACTCAGAAAAATCACCATAAAATAAGCATAGATAATTTTGAACATGTAGGCATAACCTTTGGTAGAGAGGATCATTTTGCTTCGAATGACACCAAAATCTTAGTTAACGCTTCATACTCCAGTGAGCAGGGACAGTTGGAAATTCACAAAATTCATGTACTTTGCGAAAGGAAATGTAAGGATTACAATACGATCTGTCACATAAAATTAAAAGTTTAATTGGTGTTTTACACACATGCCAAGACGTTTTTAAAATAATTCACCCTTTTATGTCCTAACGTCGAAACAAAAATATCCAATTTTTGAGTGGATCATAACAAAGGGTTAACAAACACGTGAAGTGGCCGTGGACAAATCAATCCAGCAAACAAACATTACATGTAATGTACTGTATTCAGTGGGTATTACATGTAATTATTCCATAACCTGGTACAAGATCATGTGATCGTGTGGTCATTTTCTTTCATTAAAACAACATGATCACAAACATCACCTTATCTTAGGCGAATTCCTGGACATAAAACCTGTCAGCACCTGTGCAGTTGTCTCTCTTCATGCCTTAGCGCCTGTGTTGTAAAATGGCCTGACCACAGCTCACCGCTCAGCAGAGGTATTTCCTAGTTACTGAATACCTTCAAACAAAAAGTGTTCGCACTGTCCTTGAGCGGTTCCAACATGAGATTCCAAATATTAGAGTTCTCATGCTTCTCCAGCATGTTGCTCTTCGAAGAGGGTTCTGACTGCTTCAGTATTGGCTGGTGTGCATTGGGTCCTTTGTTGGCCAGACCTTCTGTAGAGGCTGTGGCTGGTCCCAGAAGCATGGTACTTGTTAACGTTGCGAAAGACAGTGAGACGGCTCGGAACCCTAACATTTATGCCCCTTTTCCACTAGTGCCACTTAGTGTAGTGTCGGTATGGTTGGGTACGGTTCCAAGCCATTTCCATTAGGCCAGATTCATGGAACCAGCTCTATTTTTAGTACCTACTCAGCTGTGGTTCCAAGTGGTCCCGGCTGACACCAAAATGCAATGTCAGAGCACTGTTCTTCACTGATTGGCTAGGGAGTGGAGTCACTGGTTCTTTCTAAGCTGCCTTACAACAACTTAAGGCACCATTTTTTTCAATTGTAGCAGTGACATTAGTCGTGTTTCTATCCAATTTTAATTCATATTTTTAGCAATTTTTTTTAAATTTCAGAACTTATTCAGCAAATATGTTTCCATTTCACATTTTGTGCATTAACTTTTTTTCAAAAAAAAACCAAAACCACCTCCACCAATCGCCCAAAACACACCCACTGGAACCGGACTGGAACTCCAATGGAAAAGCACCCGAACTGACCCGTTCCAACCCTAACCGTACCGACCCTACACCAAGTGGCACTAGTGGAAAAGGGGCTTTAGAAACTCATGTTGGAACCGCTCAAGGACAGTACAAACACTTTTTGTTTGGAGGTATTCAGTAACCAGGAAATACCTCTGCTGAGCGGTGAACTATGGTCGGGCCATTTTACAACACAGGCAGGAAGAGAGACAACTGCACAGGTGCTGACAGGTTTTATGTCCAGGAAATATGCAATTGTCCGCATAAGATAAGGTGATGTTTGTGATCATGTTGTTTTAATGAAAGAAAATGACCACACGATGACGTGATCTTGTACCATGTTATGGAATAATTACATGTAATACCCACTGAATACATGTGCATGTACATGTACAGTACTTTACATGTACGTGTACGGGACAATACATGTAATGTTAGTTTGCTTGATTGTCTTGTCCACAGCCACTTCACATGTGTTTGTTAACACTTGGTCATGGTTGTGGAATGATCCACTCAAACACAAGATATTTTTGTTTAGACGTTAGGACATGAAAGGGTTAATCATTTTAAAAATGCCTTGGCATGTGTGTAAAACACCATTTAAACTTTTAATTTTATGTGACAGATCATATTTTAACCCTCACATTTCTTGCCCAAAGGACATGAATTTTGTGAATTCACTGGAGCGTGAAGCGTTAACTAAGGTTTTGGTGTCATTCGAAGCAGAATGATCCTCTCTACCAAAGGTTATGCCCACATTTTCAAAATTATTATTTATGTTAATTTTATGGCAATGTTTCTGAGAGTATCATTTTTTCGGATACACCCTGTAGATCACAGCTGCACCTCAGAGTTTGCGCACAAGGTCCTGCTTCAGGTTCTACCCTCTACACGCCCACACTCAACCATAAACGGTCATTCATGAATGTTGAGTTGTATTTAAATCAGTCAGCTGATCAGTGATTTGCTCAGACACGTGCTCCATCGTGCGTCTGGAGGATGACAGGTGCTGACAGCTGCTCTCGTTAACAGAGTGTCTGTAATTGACACATATTTTCCCTCATTTTGCGTTTAGAGTAATCTAACGATTTTTTTTTCAAAAACTCAAATTAATTTTCTCTCAGATCCTGCAGGACGATAAAAAACAATAAATAAAATTAAATAATTCAAATAAAGTTAGAAATAAGTTCACCACTCTTCCCCTCCAACCTCCCCCTCCTGCCTGCTCTGTTATCTGCAGCTGATCATCTCCTCACCACCTCACACGTCCCCACAGCTCTGTGCGTGTGAGAAATATGAACTTTATAAAGGGAACTTTTTATAACATACAAACTGGCGAGGGTGGGCGCCTGACTTTTCCTGTCACGCTGTTGAAATGTCTCTTGTCGGGGAGGTGTCTGTGGGTCTGTGGGTCTGGGTCAGGGTCGTCTGAGGAGGAAGGAGATGGATGGAGATGCGTGAACTTTTATTTAAGATTTAAGTTTTTTTATTTCATATGTCCTTATGGCTCAGCAGCAGAAGCATAAATAGTACTGTTAAGAAAGCTTATGGTAAAGTTGAATAAAAATCTAAGTCTGATTATGAAGTGAAATTAAATATCTGACAGTGATCATTACACAATGTGACTATAATTCCTCACTTCACCATCTGTGTCGCAGCTTCCTGTCTCCAAAATGAACGTACGCATGGGTCAGAGCTGGCTGAGGGTCAGAGCTGGCTGAGGGATCGCACATTTTCACATAAAATTTGGGTTTTATAAATCACAACCTTTGCGTGAAAAGTGGCATATCCAAGTTTCTAGGCTCCTTTTGTGCATATGCAAGCTTTATAAATCCAACCCCTGTCAGTCTGCTGTTCTCTAGATGGATTTTCTTCACTAATAACTTTATATTTCATTAGTTTGAAGATATTTCGAGTTGAAAATAAATCACACTCCATAATTATGTTGACAAAAGGTTATTCTATTTGAATTAGAGTTATAATTTTAAATGTAACAATGAATAATAATAATAATAATAATAATAATAATAATAATAATAATAATAATGGTAAATAATTAGACTAACAATATATATATTGGTTAAATTAAATTGGCTATTAATGCTGTCGTATAACACTACAATATTAATATAAAATATAATACCAACTTAAAGTATTCATTATTAAAGTTTAATTTGTCTCGTATACAATGAGGTCAACGAGAAGTGAACATAATCAACAGCTTTATTCAAACATAGATTATGCTATTTATTTAATCAAATTTTATTTTGTTAATATTTATTTAGCAGCTCTGGACCTCCAAAGTGCCAGACATATTTTGGAGAGATTTTAAAATGCTTTCTTGAATGACTGGCACATCAGGCGGCGGGCGACTGGCACATCAGTGCGGGCTGTGGCTCTATCTCTGACAGCAGGACTTCAATCTCCAAACTTGTGAAGTTCTTCCTTTTACTTTGCACTGCCATTTTCATGAACACTTCCTGGTATGTGGGGCAGGAAGCATAGCCTTTTATGGTATTATTGGTGCTAATATGCTAATTTCCTCTCCTCATGCACGACCACCTGAATACACATTCATCATGTTTACACTGCTCATTTACAAACTTTTCCTGAAGTTAGAAGCATTTGTTGAATCTAACGTGGCGTGTTCGTATGAAACAAAAGTAAGAGAAATTTAAAATAAAAATACAAAAATGTTTTTGCATGAGGAGAAATGTTTCTGTCCATGTCTCTGCTTCTGGGGAAATAATAATAAGTTATTTGCTGCTGTTTGTGTAAAGTTGCAACAACCTTTATCCACCTTAATGTTGGCAGGACCACCAGCACCCCACCTCCCCACATCCTGCACTAATGTCACAACAGATAAAGACATGAACTTTACTCCTGTTCATGATAAGACTGTCGGGCTAAAAGTCTTTTCTTATCAGTAGAGTGATACAGCAGTTAAAAGGTCAATCTTTTTCTTCACTTCAGGTTTTTTTATCTGTACCTCTGATACCACAAACAATTCAGTTGTTCATTCGTCGCTCAGTCCTTTGAATAACCTCCGAAGTGCCAATAAACTGAAATAATAAAGTCTATGAATCGTATGTCTCACCATGTGACACAGTAGCCAACTCTCAGACTGTGGGTGGTGATTCAGAAGTTTTTGGTAGAACCTTTTCCTGAGTGTTTTATAAGGTTCTGTGTCCCTCTTGTGGTCGGCTGCAGGAGCTGATGTGTGACGGAGCTCAGCAGGCCTTGCTGTGTCCCTGCAGGTGGTCATACGTCACATATCCATGTGTTTGAACATGTGAAGAGTGAACAATAATGTTTTTGCATGTGTGCAAACCCCTGGATGGATTTGAATTAAACTTGCAGAAGGTTATCATTGGATCTATCTACTAATGATTAATGTTTGGAAATACTCTGATTTAAGATGGCTGCCAACTGACCTTAAAAACATAACTCATATCATTTTACAGAAATCAAGCTAAAACTCTGAGTGGTAGTAGGTGAGACTGATCTCCAATAGATTTTTTGTGCTAATAGATTGTACAGGATTTTTGTTTAACATGTTGCCAAACACTGGACAGATTGTAATTAAAGTTTCTATTAATAAACTTACAAATGATTACGGTTTGAGTCAGTCCAATTCAAAATGACTGCTACAGCTAATCTGCAGTTGCAAACACAAATAATGGCTATAACTTATTAATATTTTTCAATATTGAGCTAAAATTAGTGATGTAATAGCGAAGCATCATTCACAACACATTCTTATGAGGGGTGGAGTTGGGATGCTGTTTATTTTTGAAGACAATATTTTAGCTCCTGAGGTGTCAGAAGTATTCACATTCATCACTTAAGTAGAAGTACAGATACTAGGGTTTAAAAATACTTTTTTGGAAGTAGACGTATTAACTCAAGCTTTTTACTCAAGTAAAAGTATGGGTTTTAATACTACTTAAAGTGTAAAAGTAATGAACACCTAAAAAAATGCCATGCTTAGGTTGTACCACAGGGTTCTATTGCACAGGGATTTCCAAGGGGTATGCGAGCACATTACAGAGGGTATGTGGAAAAATTCCCAGGTGTGTAAAAAAAAAAGGTGATGGACAGGTGTGAAGGGAATATAAAACGTTAATTTGAGTACATTCTAGTCATCTGTGTGAACTTAATGAAATAAATTACTCATCTAAAGACACAATCTATTAACAATTTATTTTATTTTCACCATAAAAGTTATAAGCTTATTTACATTTAAGTTTTATTTGCAGGAAGTGGTAGAAATAGGTTTTCATAATTGGGATTTTTCTGGTTAAATAAAGGTCAATGAATAAATCTATCAATCCATCCATCATTAGCTTTCTAATCAGTTCCAAACATCCACATATTGATCTTATGAATAAATGTAAAAACCTCCTCTAAGCTTGTTTGGGATAATTTGTCACATTAGTTTAATTATCTGAGCCATAAGTGAGTTTAAAAGACTGATACAGTACATGGCTGAATGAAGCTGAACATAATCTCAGTTAATATGGTTTGAGTATTATTGCATCACAACAGAAACATTTGGTGTTCAGTTTATGATGTGTGACAGTTAAATTAGCACAAACTGAATACATGCTGAGTCTTGGTGGTTTGAGTTCATCAGGTGGTGGTGACCTCAGATAGTTTCATCCCTGCCTGGATTATTGTACCAGTCCACCTGTTTGTATCTATTGTATTTTCAACTGTAGACAGCATATGGCATTCATATTTATGTTTTGGCCTTATTCTAAGTAACAACAGAAATACCTGGTCGCACAACTGTGGGTGTGTCAGACCACGTCCCCCACTGTGCGTCCAAAGTCCGTAACACAACCACAACCATGTTTGACTGTGAGAATATTATTTTTTTCTGAAATGCAGTGTTAATTTCACAAAGCCTTTTATGCCCACTGAATATTTATCAATCTGAAGCAAGCATTTTAGTTTTGGCGTGTTCCTAGAGAAGCCATTTTCCCTTCTTTCTTATTGTTGAATTAAGAATGTTGACCCCAGTTGTGGATTGTACCTTAACAGTGTGGGTCATTAGAGTGGTCAGCAGAGGGCAGCAGCAGCCTTTAAGCTGAAAAAATAGCTTCATCAAAATGTTTTATAGATGGGTTCTGTGGTAATGTACCTCCTACACAATCTTCTTAAAATAAACTCTGTCCAAATTAGGATTATATTTGCTCTCTTTTTCTTAGCATCTACACATTTTTCATTTGATAACATTGGTTTGCAGCAAATTTTGTGACTGAATAACAGAATTTTAGATACAGTCATATCAGTTGTAGTTAGTCATCTACTTTAAACAGTGATAAAATCAGCATATTTCTACACTGCAAAAACTGTCTATCTTACTAAGTTTTAAAATCTTATATCCAGCCAAAAAAGTTTTTTTTATAATATTTTGAGACTAGTTTACTAAACAAGCACTTACTGTGTAAGAATATTAATCTTGTTTTTTATAATGTGTAAAATTATTTGTCTTGTTAGCTTGAAATTTTGACTCAAATTAAGTCAAAAATTTCTGCCAATGAAGTAAGAAAATTTTACTTGGTAAGATTCTTGAAATACTTAATTTGACTCATTTTTTTCTTATTTCAAGAATCTTACCAAGTAAATTTTTCTTACTCCACTGGCAGAAAATTTTGACTTAAATTGAGTCAAATTTTCAGGCTAACAAGACAAATAATCTAAAAGCAAGAATATTATTCTGACACAATCAGTTCTTGTTGAGTAAATCAGTCTCAAAACAAGATCTAAAATATTTTTTTGGCTGGATATAGGATTTTAAAACTTGGTTAGATGGACAATTTTTGCAGTGTGAAGAATAGAACTGAGAATAGAACCTGGTTTTCTGTGCAGTTATTCAGAAATACAATTTTTGAACACTTTCATAAAAAACTTACTTTTTTCTATTCGCTCCGATGCTTTGAAGAAACATTTCTGAAGCATTTTGACTCGTCTAAAGACCTTTCTTTGCAAGTTTCCAGATTTCTTCAGTTCATGTTCAGTTCATTTTCATGTTGCTGGATCACAATGCAACGAAAGATACAAAAAAATAAATAAAGCAAGCCGCCTTATGGCTCTCTTGGGTGCACAATTATTGTCTTAAAACTGAAAAACTGTGAATTTGTGCTTTCAGAGCTTCAGGATAATCAGGGTTATTTCTCAGTAAAGTGAGTGCTGACAGTGTAATCACAGAGCTGAAAGCAGTAAACGTGAAAGGCCCTAAATAGTCTCATTGTGAGGCCTCCAGCACATGGCTGTTGACCACATCTGGGATTAGAACAGAATAATAAACACTCAGACATGAGTTTCTCCTTAATGAGGAGGCACCCTCAGCGCACTCCAATAAAATGCCTCTTTTCTATGATTTTTAATAAAGCGTCACATGTTTCTGATTAGCACCAGGAATGAAGACGTATGGCGTGTCTGTTGATGTGAAAGCCTAGAAACTGACCACATCTGCCTGCAGGTTGCCTCACACCAGGAAACACGTACCGAGATGAAAACAGTTGATATATATTTTTTGCCTCTTTAATTAAAAAGTCTGTTTTTTTGTGTTCATATGCTGAGAAATATTAAAAAGACAACAGTCAGCTATCATCTCATCAGTCTGTCTTCAGTTTTGTCCCAAAACGTTTTGTCTCCAGTCCATGCACGCACACTTAAGTGAGCGTGTTGATAAAGCAGAGCCTCGATGAGAGGAGACAGCGGAGGAAAGGTAAATTAATCTCCAGTGTCTGAGAGAAAAATGATTTTATTAGGTTCACGTGTGAAGCGTGGGGTTTGAAATCTCCAGGGAAAGGCACATTACGCTGCTTCACAGAGTGTGTAAATGTTCCAGTCTGTAAAAAAACTAGAGCTCGGCATGTCTGCCTGCCCAACACAAACTTACACACACACTTTTTTAGAAAGTAGCCTAACAGGATACTTTGTTAGGAGAATCACTGACATGATTCTTGAAATAATAGCCTTTGCAACCCCCTAATCCAGGGGTCTGCAACCTGCGGCTCTGGGGCCACATGTGGCTCTTTGGTCCTTCTGCAGTGGCTCTTTGAAAACATGACCAAGCATAACAATTTTTTCTTTCTTTCTTTGTTTTTTACCAGAAATGAATTTGTATGCAAAAACATGATCAATACTACTAATACAAAAAGTAAACATGTTATTAGCTCATGCTAACCTGTTGTTTACTTAAATAATTCAACTTCTTTCTCTCAAATTTATCAGAATTACCTTTAAAGAAATTGAGGACTACATAGTAATAAGAATTAGAAAATAAATCTTCCTGAATAGTTCAGTTGTACTCGTTTTTATGAAATTCAGGATAAACTATGTACAGTATTTTGTTTGTTTGTTTGTTTGTTTGTTTGTTTACCTGAATCTGGTCTTTTCATTTTTCCTGATTTGTAAACTATAGTAATATTAAATATATATAAATATAATAATAAATGATAAAATTCACAATATATTTTTTAGTTTTATAATGTCACCTCCACTGGCCGTAAAGGTGCCCAAAAAGGCCTTGAAAAGGCCCATGGACCACAAGTTGATAATCACAGTTGTAGCTTGTTTTGAGGCTCTGGACGCATGTTATTAGTGAGACAAGTAGCACAAATGGCTCTTTTGATCATAAAGGTTGCAGACCCCGGCCCTAATCCCTCTACAAGGCCTTAAACTTGGTTCAAGACTTGCTGATAAAAAAACTTATACCAGCTACAGTGTTCGCTGAGCAGAATAAAAACAAACCGTACCTTCGTTCTGAAAAACAAAACTCTCTCGAAACAGCATATTAAAGCCTTTTTATTTAACATTGTATTCTTACAATGTTACATCAAACCCCATTTTATGATTTTTTTTTTAATTCAATACACTCATCAGCCACTTTATCAGGTACATCTTGTTCCTTTTGCCATCAGAAACTCTATAATTCTTTGTGACACAGAGTCAACAAATTGTGCAAAACATTCAGCAACAATTCTGGTCCATATTAAAATCATAGCATCATAACAGATGCTGCAGACTTATTAGCTCCATGTTCATGAGTTGAAATTTTCATTCCACCACATCCAGAATTTGCTGGATTGAATTAAAATCTGGTGGCTTTGAAAGCCACTGGAATCCAGGCTCAACAATGTTTTTTCAATCCAGTTTTGATGCACCTGTGTGAATTTCCTCAGTTTTCTGCTCTTAGCCGACAGGAGTGGCAACAGGAGTGGTCATCTCCTGCTGCTGCTCAACTGCTTCAAGGTTGGATGTGTTGTGTCGTAGGTTCAGTCTGTCCATCCTCCTCTGAGTTTAAAATCCCTGCATCCTCTGGTCATGGTGGTGTAGAGCATTTCTTCTGTATTTCATAGGGTTTATAATAACATTAAACATTAGTAACCAGTTTTATGTAAGCTGTTGTTAGGACATATTAGCTGCGTTTCCATTACAAATGTGCGCAAAACTTTGTCGATATTTTGTTAATGTCAAAAAAACACAGTTTTGCAATTGCAGTGTTTCCATTAAGTAAGAAATGCTATTGAAATCACGCGTGAATACGCTTGTTCTTGCGATATTCATGCGGTGGATGTAAACAATCTAGCATGTTGCTACCACAACACTAGTGATCAGAGGAGACGTCGGCGTCTTATCGAGGCTT
>JAUBOC010000160.1:23751641-23762324 GCA_032275365.1 Anablepsoides cearensis | reverse complement strand
ATCATGGGGCCCCCTAGTGGCCACGGGGCCCTAAGCAGCCGCTTAGTTCGCTTATAGGCAGGTCCGGCTCTGCATATGTGGTGTTTTTGGAAAATTGTAGTCGGTGAGTTTACTACTTTCTTTTACAACTTCGGCAATTTTACTACTACTTCCTGTTGTCTTTTTCTCATCATCGTCTTTTCACCAGTAGAAACAGCTAGCTCTTGATCACGTGACTCCCGTGATGCGAAAAAAGTGTTTCCATTGCAGTTTTGTGAAATACACCAAGCTGAAAAACCACCTCATCCTAGCGCAAAAACATTTTGTGGAAAAACAGAAGTTTTTTGTTTTTTGTGTTTCCACTGAACAAATTTATTTTCAAAATTCTAATTTGCGCATTTTCATGGTCAATGGAAACGCAGCTACTGTCTGTACTGCTATGTATACATTCTGTATGTTATACAATTTCACATGATTTTAATATCAGTACCAACAATATTTAGCCATCAGTAGGATGGCATGTTGTTTGCACTGTTGACTCACAGCAAAGTCACACATTTATATCTAATTTCCTGGGATTTTCTTTATTCAGTTTGTATGTGTTTTATGTATATGACCAGTCCAAAACAGGCACAGATCAGTTTTGATGTAAACCTTTGTTTTAAGAAGTCACTTAACAAAACCACAAAATGTTTGCGCTGTCATAATCTGTCTTTCTGCTTTAGTTTTTCTAGTGTTTCTGTGTTCCCCTGTGTATCTCTGCACTGATGTCATTCCTCCAGCCCCGCCCAAGCTCACCTGTTTCCTCTTGTGTCTCCTCCAGGTGTTTCTTGTTGTCTAATTAAGTTCTGTGTCCTGTCCTCAGTGTTTGTCCAATCATTGTGCTGTTACCAGCCAGGGTGGTGTCTCCTGTGCCTCCTCCTCCTGAGAAGAGTTTTATGAGTTTTTGAGCTGCATCAACAGCCTTTTTGTTTGTTAATAAAACCTTTTTGTTTCCTTTTTGTATTTTGCCTGCACCACATCTGCATACCATTCTTGTGGTTCAAACTGTTTTTGCAAACACACTGAGAGGGGGCAAATTTTTTTCCAGTTGTGTGTAACACAATGTCCCACCATCTTCCATTACTGTTGCTGTAAAGGTAGTTTTTTACTCAGCTGCATCTGTTTGTGACATGTTGACGAATAGCAAACACAACAGTCTCTAAAATGTCTCGAAACCTTCATGGGATTCTCAATTTCCTCTCATGAAATATAGGGTCTTGCTTTTTTGTTGCAGGATTGCAAAATATTTATTTTCTCCAAAGTGTCACAGAATTGTTCTAGAAGTCTTAAACTGTGCTCAGTTTAGTTTCCAGGTTTTAGAAAACTAAAGCTGTTCATGCAAACATGTTTGTTGATTTCAAATAAAAAATTATGTATAATCTCGTAATTTTGTATGCAGTCCCTAAAAGTCGCAGCCCAATGTGATACTTCCATTAAAGGCAACTGATTCAAAAGTATGAGAAGTTTGAAAGAAAATAGACAGATTCTGCCTGGGTCCAGCAAGCTGTGCAGCATCATTTTGCATGGGAAGTTTTTGAAAATCACTGCTTATTTTTGCGCGCACAGCTTGCAAAACTCTGTTATGGATGGCCTACAACAGAGTTTTAAATGCTATTTCATTGCTTTATCTAAATAAAATTTGCCATCCATCCATCCATCCATTACCTATACCCGTTTCTTCCTTTCAGGGTCACTGGTGCCCATATCCAGCAGTCACAGTGCGAGGGTGGGGTACACCCTGGACAGGTCGCAAGGCCATCACAGGGACACAAATAGAGACAAACAACCTTTCAATATAATATTTTAAAATAATTTTTTATCAAATGTTATTGTATCTTGACAGCTATTATCTAAGTAGTGTTATAACAATAAGTGAAATTATTTAAACTGCACTAATGATAGTAGTTGCAGTCAGATTGCGTGATTTTTTTATTAATATTTTTACTATGGTATTGTTGCAGAAGAATATTGTACAGAATTTTATCAAAAATAAAAAAAATAAGCAGGTCCTCTGGATGGGTTCTTCTTTAATGAAACGTTTTATCTCTCCTCCAAGAGACTTCTCCAGTCTGTGGAGTTTGCTTTATAAGCTCCGCCTCCACATGGTGGACAAACAGGTTAGTCACATGCAAAAGAGGGCCATCAGCCAAACAATAGACTTGATTAGCTCTATTGTTCATAGAGGGCCATGTGCTCCATCACCTGACTATCGTTGGGACCCTGAGTCACACCTATTGCTCACATGGTGCTGAGTCATACTTGGAATAACAGCATTGTAGGAGGAGGACAACTGGACATGAAGGTCTCTACCTCTGTTTAATGAACGACGGTTTTTCTTCACACAAATGGCTTCCTTTACTCCTTTCTCAAACCAACATTCCTCGCTATCAAGGAAGAGAACATCTTAATCCCTGGTTCAGAATAAACATCTGGGTTGCTACTAAGAGTGATCCAGTCCCTGTATAACCAAAGCAAGAGCTGTGTTTGCATTCTGGGCACAAAGTTGAGCTTGTTCTCAGTGCGTGTTGGCTGTCCCTTGTCTCCGATCCTGTTTGTAGTGTTTATGGATCTCAAGGCGCAATTATGAAGACAAGGGTGTCTGGTTTGGAAACCACGGTGTCTCATCTCTGCTGTATGCAGATGATGTGGGTTTTTTTGGCTGTGAACCGCCACAGTGCACGCTGAAGGTCTTGGTCTGAAGATGCTGAGTGTGAAGCGGCTGAGATGAAAGTCAGTTCTTCTAAGTCTGAAGCCATGGTTCTCGGACGGAAAAGGGTGCAATGCCCCCTCCAGGTTGGGGGAGAGTCTCTGCCTCAAGTGGAGGAGTTTAAGTATCTTGAGTGTCCTGTTCACAAGTGATGGTAGGATGGAGTGGGAACTGGACCGACAGATTGGGGCCTCATCCTCAGTAATGAGGGCGTTGCTTCGGTCAGTCGTGGTGAAGAAAGAGCTGAGTCGAAAGGCAAAGCTCTCGATTAAGATGTCTGTCTTCATTCCAACCCTCACCTATGGATCATGACCGAAAGTACGAGATCCTGGATACAGGCAGCTGAAATGAGCTTCCTTCATAGGGTGACCATACACTCAGCCTTATAGGGTGAGGAGCGCAGTCATCCGAGGGGAGCTCAGAGTAGAGCCGCTGCTCCTTCACATTGAAAGGAGTCAGTTGAGGTGGTTCATCTGATTAGGATGCCTCCTGGACGCCTCCCTTTAGAGGTGTTCCACACGTCCCACTGGTAGGAGGCATCAGGAAAGACCCAGGACTCGCTGTAGGGATTTTGTATCCTCTCTGGCCTGGGAATGCCACAGGGTCCTCCAGGACAAGCTGGAAAGTATTGCTGGGGAGAGGGATGTCTGGGTTTTTCTCCTGGACCTGTTGCCTCCATGACCCGACTATGAATAAGCGGAAGAAGATGGAGATGTTTTTTTCTGAATCAGGGATGAAGATGTTCTCATCCTTGATTAGAGAGGAATGTTGGTTTGAGAGGAGTAAAGAAATTCAAATTATTCTGCGTTCTCTGCCTTCAATGACAATGCTACAATGATAATGATATTTTAATGAAAAGTCTGCTGATGAACATATACATTAAAAAAACAAAGTCACGAGTGTCATCACTGAGAAATTATTTTACATTTTACACACCAAACACACTTTAACACCTGGACATTAAGTTCATATAAAGAGTTACTGCAGAACCAGGTTCAACTTCTGCCTCCCTGCTGTTTAAATTCCTGCTGACAACCCATTTTTTTTTCTTTTCAGTTTTAAACTCAGTTATTTGTTTAGGTACCAGAACTATTTAATTACTCTTTGAAAAGCTTCATGATTTATGTTGAATTAGAACTTTTGCTCCAACAGAGTAAGACTGAGTTTCACCAAAGCATCTGTATTTAAAGAGTTAGTACTGAGCCCGGGAATAAGCACAACAATGTACTGCCAAAGGCAACAATGATGTTTACAAGAGAAAAATATCCACAAATCAGCTCCAAGTGTTCACATGGGATTGCATTTCAAACATGGCTCCATTCGGTTCTTTCTTTGCTTCCATTAAACCTGATTTATTTGTGAAGTTTCTTTCTTTTTTCAGTTTGAGGGATTTAATCATACAAAACCCACATTTCAACAACCACATGTTTTATTTTCAGATCAATTGACCACAAGATCTGGAGGCTGATGAGTCAGACAGACAGAAAGCTGCATGAGAGTCTGAAGATCTGACTTTATTGTGTGAGGCAATGTATGCAGGCCTTTTTGGACTTGTGCAGAACAACCATAGCACTGTTTTGGCACGAGAAATCACCAGACAGAGGTAACAATACATGACAAGCATTAGCAGCAATTGGATCAACACAGTATGAAAGAAGCCGTAGTTACAATAGCACTGGCATGAACATCATGACGATTCAAATACACTTGGAATTAAAACTGCAAGCAGTGATAAAGGGCCCTCATGCACCAGTGAGATTTGGTTGTATGTCCAGATAAAACAGTCGCTGGTCCTGACCAAAACATGAATATCTTCTCGGTTCCTCAAAGCATCTCAAACTTTACACAACCATTTTGAAGCTGCAAGGATATAACGTGTGTGAGTAGGCAATTCTTTTCAAACTAACCAACAACCATTGATACATTTTGTGCACTCCGCTGTGAAGAAGCTTTGACCCAAATTTGAAGTCAATTCGCTCCAAATTGGAGACAAAATTGCAGTTGATGTGGCAAAACTTTTTGTCTAAAATAGCAGACTTTCTCCAGGTTTTACAATATGGTGCCCGCAGACTTTTTTGTAGGACATGAACCAATGTACAAGTGCACCAAATTTTATATGTGTACATTAAAATATTCAATAGTCAGAGGAGCTACAATCAAGCTGGCGCTAGAGAGCCAATTTGCAACCAGCAGATCTGGATCATTGTACCTCCCTAAATTTTCACAAGTTCTAAATATCTAATAGGTTTTAAAGAGCTCAACCCTCTGAAATGTTGTGAAAATGGCAGTTATACACTTTTGGGGACACGTTTATGGGGGTGCAACGATACAGAAAATTCACGATTCGGTTCGATACTTTAGTCTCACGGTTTGATATTTTTTCCATACAAAAAAAAAAGAAATTTCCATGGACTTTTTACCTTTTAATTTATTTGAATTAATTATGAACTTTTGTTTAACCTCAAAAGTCCAGTTTTTAAATAGAATTTTGCAAAAAAAAAAAAAAAGCAAGTTTCTCAGTGGATCTGCGCTGGACAATGCAGCCTAGGTGGAGTAGTCAAACATAGATCCACTGATTCTTCAACACAGAGTATCTTTAGAAAACAAGTTGATATATATTTTTTTAAATCGGTATTGTTCGATACAAGTATGTATTGAACCTAAAGCTCTGTTAGATACGGTTCGATACGGGTACATTGCACCCCTATTTTATGGGTGCCAAGCTGCCCTGGCCACACCCTTTGGCGGCTGCTAGTGATAAATATATGTTTTTGGTTTCTAAAAGGGTGTAAACGTTACATGGCAATTTTGAAGCTGCTAGGACAAAGGTTTGAGTGGGAGATGTTTTTTCAAACAACATAACTTACTTTTATACTATCAGGTATTGCAGTGGGCAATCCACAACATTTGCACATGGCTATGTTCAGGACTGGATGCCTATCTATCATTTATATTTTTGTACAGTTTGAACAGTGATGTTAACCCCAACAACGGGTTACAGCAGAAATAGGTGTATTCAGAAAAAAAAAAAAAAAAAAAAAAAACGTGCCCACACTGTTCTAGTTTTGTAAAAATTATTAATAACTTTTGTGCACCATCTTGTTATGAAGCTTTGGTCCAAATCTGAATAGAAATTTGAGGACGAAATAGTGTTTGATATGACATTTGAGTTACCAAAATTTGTCATTTTTTTCAAAATGGCTGACTTCTTGTAGGTTTTAGAAGATGGTGCCAAGAGACTTTTTTGTCAGGACTGGACTGAAGTACCTGCATACCGAATTTCACATGTGTATGTTAAAGTCATAAGAGGGGCTGATGTTTAGAGTGTGGTAGAGAGCCAATTGGCCACGCCCACGTCTGAATCTCTGCGCCTCCCCATATTTACGCTGGTTCTATGGAACTGGCAAGTTTCATAATGCTCGGCCCACTAGAACATGGTGACAAAAAGCCTCTGGTTGGCAGAAAAAAAATGCTAATAATAATCAGGTCACAAACAATAGGGCCTCCCGCTGTTTCACAGTGCTTGGGCCCTAATAAACACTGAAATGATTGACAGTCTAGTTCCAGTCCACAGCATCACCCGGAGACTGGTCACACCTTCATCCTTGGTCATGTTTTTATCCTCAAGGCTCTTATTACCTTTTATTGTGCACTTGATGAGCGCTCCTGTCAGCACTGCTTGCATTTTACACAGCTAGATGAGCGTCTACAGGGAGTGTGTAAAATGTTAATGGGTGAGTAATGGCACAGGTGCTCCTCTATCCTGTAGTTCCATCATATTCTTGAGGTCATGCTGACCCCCCCTCCTCGTTCTTGCATGGGCCTCATTCTTTCCCATGCTGCATTTTAACGAGGCGTGTTGTTTTGTTGTCAAACGCATGACAGGTTTTTCACGGAGATGGGAGAAGGTTGTCACAGATACTTGCATTAGGCTGCATTTTGTGAGCGTGTGTGTAATAAATTACAGAAGCCTACAATGAGCGCTGTGGGTCTCTGGGGCAAGGAGGGTCTCAAAGCTGGCCTCGCACTAGAGAGGTATGTTTTGCATGAACTGCCATGATTGAAAGCTTACATAATAGAGGGGGTATAACATGTTGTATCTGGGTCCAGGTCAATTTCAAGAAGCGTATGAGGGGGGTCCGATTCCTTCAGACCTGCACTCCCACGGTGTTGTAACCCATCTTCGGGGCAGCTGACCAAGCCAACAATCATCTGAATAGAGTGAGGTCTGACGCCAAGAAAAAAAATGCTGGATGCTGAGAGTCTTGAGGGTCTGGGAGGGAGCTGCTGTCTGCTCAGCTGCACTCCTCACAGTTGCAGGCGAGTATGTATCTGTACGTGGCCGTGATGCGGGTCCCGCCGCTGCAGCGCAGCCTCACCGCCTTCAGTTTGGAGGTGTGTGGCCGGCAGCAGGAGCAGGAGCTCTTGAAGGGCTGTTTGAGGACCGAGCTGAAGGAGATGAGGGGATCAGAGCGGGTGGTGTGGCTGCAGTGGCCCTCGCAGCGGGCCAGCAACACCATCTGCAAAACAGCATGCGGGGGGAAAAAAAAAAAAGACACAGAAGTCAGTCATGAAGCGCTTTTTTTTTTATCAACTTCAGTTTCTATCAGGGATGATAGAGGATGTCTGAGTCCAGCGTCTGCCCTGACAATGAGCCGTCTGTTCGGGCTCTGACCTTGCACCTGCAAAGTGAAAGGCAGCAACAGAAGCAGTCACACAATCCTACACCTGCTAGGCTCCCACAGCATTTGGAGTGTTGATCAGGGGAAACACAAAAACATCAAACCTTCACACACACACACCCAGAGCACCAGCCCGATTATTGTAGTGATCCTCCGACTGGCGTTCCTCTGAGGGTCGCTACATTCCTGTCGCCTCCCTAAACAGCCTCCTGTGTCACGTCCTGTCAGCTGCTGTGTGTCGCCGCCCGTGTACCACTTTGACAAAAGCCTGTCTGGGGCCATGACAGGGAAACACACACACATACACACACACACACACTTACACGTCAGTAGTAATGTCGCCACTTTAAGACCGTTTGTCTTTGTGCTGGCTAGAGATCAGACGGTCACACTCTTCTCATCTGCTCACCCTCTCACCCCGTCCCTCTGTGTCCTGCTTCATTTTCATTCATGACCAGCTACGTTAGGAAAACAAACATTGGATTGTTGTTCAGGGCTAAGAAAGAACTGAGTCATTAGTGTGATCCACTAAAGCAGAACTATAAAAGAAGCATGATCTAATTTCCAAATAATAATAATAATAACAGCTGTCAAAGTATGAGAGTTTTTCAGTGTTTTGATTTGAATTATTCATACATGACAAAATAACAACTAAATACGTCTCATTCACCAACTAATTTATAATAAATGTCTTATGTTGCCAACAGTTACGAGTCGTTTGTTTACATTCCAACATTAAAGAATACATTTTGGACAGTGTTGCCACACAAAGAATACTGAGTAAAGTTATCCTCTGATGTAAACAAACTTAGTGGAAGGGGAGAACAATGGAAGTGAAAATGTAAAGTTCCTTCTCTCTTTACCTGAAAATAAATGAAGATTAAAAGCTGTGTTGATGAGAGTTGACAGAGTTGTTGTTTTTAATTGTGAAATAAACTGATAAATACATTATGTACTAGTTCCATAGTTCCATATACTGTATTTCCAGTACTTGAAGTCCAAATGTTAATGATGTTCCTACTGTATGATTGAACTATAGAGCCATAAAAAGGACTGGGTTTCATCACTTGTTTCCCAAAAATAGTTTTTTAAGGTTTCAATTAGCAATTTTTTGGTTTTATTTTATTTTAAATTTTTGCAAATTTTGCATAAGCCATATATGATGTTCTCCTACAAGAAACCACAGAACACTATTCCCAATGCTGCATGTTCTGATAGATTTTTTTCCTATGAATTGTTCCGTACCGTCGAAGATTCAGTTTAAAAATCGTGAATCTAATACAGCTATTATAAAATGTAAACTGGAAAAGAATGAACAAATCAAACAGTGAAGTAGTTTAAACACTTAAAATATTTGGTTACATTCAAATGGTGGAAACTAAAATGAGGGAGGAAAAAGTGGGAAAGTGAGGAAACAATTCTGGAGCTGAAGGACTATCATATGTTTATAGTCTCCAAGATAGGTGCACATTTGCACTGGGGCCCTTTCAAGGGTTGGGTGGGCATGAAATCATTCACATGTAATCTGAAATAAATAAATAAATAAATAAATAAATAAATAAATAAATAAATAAATAAATAAAAAAAGAAGAATTGCTCCTTCCCTCATGAATAATTTCACAGGTTTACATGTTTAAAAAAACATTACTTTCTCAAACAGTAAATTGATTCAGTGTCTCTTGCAACATAATGTTTGCAAAGCTCAGATTAGGGCTTAGTCTGTTTAAACAGGCCGAAGGGAAAGATTTTAAGTTCAAAGATGTAAACAGGCTGGTTGACAAATGAAGTGCAGCATTTTGCTTTGAGTACAAGGAAAAACTAATTTATTTTCATTTAGTTAGGCAGGCATTAATAGAATTAATAAAGTTTTGACAAATTAATAAATTTTTGTGCAAGCATGAAGTGCCAAACCAATTAAAATGACAGAGTACAAGCAGAATGTGTCCAGAAATACAAAGTAAATGTGAGTCAGGTGGATTTCAGGAGTTCTGATAAGATGTGTCTGAAGTATACTTTAAAGTACAGACATGCCCTTGCACTGATGGCAAGCGGTAGCTGGTTCTGTGATTGTGAAGCCAAAAATTAGAAAATTAAGAGAGTTGGAACTCAGATCCATCAGCAACAATTCATATCCATACTTTCTAAACCGTCTGACCTCTGGCTGCAGAAATTGTTCATTCAAGGCACAGGCTACCAAGATGAGTCACATTTTCCTCCCTCATGCAATCAGGCTGCTAAACCTAATGAGTTTTCAGTTTAGTTTAAAAAGGAAGGCACATCATTACACATCCATTTATTAGTATTTTCTATTAATAATTCGATTCAATTCATTTACAGAGCGCCAAGGCACAACAAAAATGGTCTTGGTGCAATGTTACAAAAACATTCACATATTTTATAAAACCCAGTTAATAGTAGTAATCAATCTATGGAAGCCAGCAGATTGCTTTGAAAATTCAGTTTGTCGCAGTCTTCCATCCTGAGCAGCACATTGCCAACAGTGGAAAGGAAAAACTCCCTTTTAACAGGAAGAAACCTCCAGTTTCGACTTTGAAGGTAACATGCAGTCTTATATACTGTGAGTGGAAAACCCACACATGCACAAGGAGAGCATGCTAACACAAAAAAGCTTGAAATCATGATTTGAACAGAAAACTTACGGAGACAACAGTGCTAAAAGTTTCTAGAAACTGTCTTAGTAAATCAAATTGACACTAACCAGCTCTATCACCATTTTATATTGTTTTCATTCTTTGCAAATTTCCTTGAGCTGAAGCAAATATATGACAGTTGTTTGTTTCTGCACAGAGTTCTGAAAGTCCCACCACAGCATTTTAAATTGAGTTGTGGTCTGGACTTTAGCTGGACTACCTTGATTAGTTTATTCTTCAGCCAATATGTTGTGAATTTGTTGCTGTGTTTGGGATGACCGTTTTGTTTAATGACCCAGTTTGGCTCCAACATTAGTCTGTTAGATTTTTGACTCCAGAATCTTTTGGGCTATAGAGTTCATTGTAGACTCAGTGACTCAGTGTCCAGTTCTTGTGGCTGTAGAACAAGCCCAAATCATGAAATCTCCACCCTTATGCTGACTGTTGGAGGTATTTGTGTTGATAAAGTTTCTTTTTGACCAAACGTTTGCAAACGTAGGCCCAAAATGCCATGTTCTTTCAAAAACAACATATACACTAATACATATACTACAGTGGGTTGCAAAAGTATTCATACCCCTTGAACTTTTCCATATGTTGTCACATTACAACCACAAACATA
>JAUBOC010000160.1:23728282-23738869 GCA_032275365.1 Anablepsoides cearensis | reverse complement strand
GTTTTATTTTTGTTTCTTCTATATGCTCAATGTTCCGTTTCTCGAAGACAAAGTCAAGTTTTGTCGCATTGGCATACACGACTGGTTTTTTTCAATTCCTTCTTTGTGCGTTTCGAATTCATAGAGACCTTCTTTATAAATGTTTTCCATTTTATTTGTCTATATTTTCCAGTGAAAAACATATTTATTTTCAACCATTTTTGAAATTACAGTACTGTCCCAGAAGCTGAAGTTGTAAGAGGATTGAATGGGTTGTTTAACTGATGTTAAGTAAAACTTACAAAGTGAGCAAATTATTAGCAGAGTGGAATGTTTTTAAAGAATTGGTGATTTCACAAGGAAGATTTCAAGTGAAGAGTAACATTTGCTGAAGATTTAGTCAGTTACATTTACGCTCTATTCCGTCACTTATGCACATCACTGCATGTTTCATCCAGAATGCTTTTGGTTGTGAGAACACACTATTTAAAAATTAAAAAAAATCCTCCAGCTGTATAAAGCATGTGTGAAAGAGAATCCCCTGAGGACGTCTGGTTTTCAGTACATTTTCCAGATTTTCGTGTGTAAAAATAACCTAATTCTAAGGAAACTTATAAGAATTTACTTTAATTATGTTTATAACTTATTTTACTAGCTAATATTTATTTCAAAATCTTGAAAATGCTTTATTCAGTACATGTGTGACTTTAAAGTTTGCTTTGAGGCTCTGCTTCACTACCATTCGGTGCTGGAGACGATGAACACCTGTGACTACCCACAGGACTGTTGGACTGGTTTTTGTTAAAGAGAAAGTGACCTTTCTAATCAAATTTACACATGTAATTTATTTGGGGATTTTAAAATTCACAAATATTAGGGACTTGGACAACATTTGCCGGCTTCGCCACATGATAATCCTGTTTGGCATGGATGGGCAGAAAGCATGGGAGAGTTTAGAATCCTGTGAACCAAATAAATGGATTTTATTAAGAGGAAACATGTTAAATCAATTGAGATCAAACAGGACAATGTAAATAAGGTTATGGTCACACCAGAAAAACATCCTCGGTATGTCCTCATAAATCAGTTTCCCATTTAGAAAATGTGTTTTTGTTAAACAGACAGTAGGTCTTGGCCTTACTGTGAAGCAAAGCAAACAGAGATAATGATGAAAATGGTTCACATGGTTAATACCAGGACAAGTCAAATAAACTCTCCTTTACCCAAAATGTCATTTTGGTCCACTGCCAGCCGTGTCCTCCCTCATTACCAATTAGTTGAGTTGGCCAGACATGCCCACCTTTTTATGCTCAGCATAAAGAAGATTTTCTATTGATTGTCTTCTGTCGGTTATGTTGGCTTGATTTAACTGCAATGAAACAGAGACATCTTTCAATACAAGGTGTCTACACGTCCTAATTACTATCTCTTTTTGGCTGATCAGGCCTGAGCTCTGAAAGCCGCTGATATCAATGCGCAGCTATGAATGGCGGCTACAGATAAAAGAGACTTTTAAGGTAATAAATGGAGAATGTGTCAGAGCGAGTGAGTTCATTGTGGCACTGCAAGGGTGACAACTTATCCTTGTGTGTCTGTGTAGGTCAAAGCCGATGTAAACAGGGTTTGGAAGCAGAATGCGTGATTTCCGAATCTTGAGTTCACTCTCACTTGTACGGCTGAGAATTTATCGAGCCACGACAGTTTACAAAAAGCTGCTGGATCCGTTTGACTGCTCCATCCACTCACCCCGCTTCATGTCCAGCTCTAAAGACCAGAAAACCTCAAAATGTTTTGGACGTCTTTCTTGGATCTGTCACTTAAAATTACCCTCACCATCTACTTGCTTTAAAAAAAAAATACAATAAACCCCACATTTTCTTCTTCTACTTTAAACTCCATTATCCCCTCCCTTAATTAGTCCCTACTTCATTCTTCTTTTTTTTATCTGCATCACCTTTTCATTCATACAGACTCGTCAACTCTAGGTACTAATCTGTTGCGTTCTGAGGTCTAAACTAAACTGATTATGTTTAGATGTAGGACTCAAGTTGAGCTCAATGTACCACTTTAATCACCTTACTGTTTTCATTTTGAAACACAGCAAAGTTGGCAGCAAAACTATGAAATACAAGTCATTTATTCAAGTTACATGTAAGATTTTACCTCCATTAAACTAAAGTTTGCCTAATGATTGCTAAAAAATTGAGAGCAGATTCATTCCATTAAACCACATTTATTTATTTAAATAAAGCAACTTTACAGAATCTATTAAAGCACATTTAGATAGCATTTTTCTCAATAAACACATCCTGTTTTGGTATTAAAAACAAGAACAAAGTGCTTTTGTTGCACATTAACACCCTCATGCCTGTTAGGGTCTTTCTGACATACATCAAGCTGCACTCACATTTCCCAAACAGCTGACAAAAGCCTTCCAGCAGTGAAATACCTGACCCCTGTATCAGTAAAAAAATATATATATATTTTTATAGGACAGAAAATGAACTTGATTCCTACTGCTAATCCAACCAATCCATTGTGAGCAAAAATCTTTGTCTAGGCTATAGGTTAATAGGTAGCCAAGTGAGGGCTCATTTTACAAAGATTTTTAGGTTTTTGACACAACTCGTTTTTAAAAAACAACATACAGAAAAATGCTACATTAGCTTCTATTAAACCTCTATCACTTGTTTAGTTTGTTGCTATTTTCTCAACCAAACACAACAAAATTTATTTGTGTGTTTATTCATGTCGATGGTAGTTATGTGCAGATCAATACTGAAATATCAATACTACCGATACCAGAAATTTATGCTCTAGAATCGATACTAAAATCAAAACATCGATATTTGATATTTCAGTTATTTTACATAAGGTATATAAATAACAGGAAAATAATGCAAAATAACTAAACTATTCCAATATTGTTTAAATCATATGTAGTTGGAGGGAACTACTACTTCTTCCACTTGAGTAATGCATGCGCAAAGTGGTCTGTGTTCTCTCAGTCACTCAGTCTGTAGCTGTATGGTAGGTCACTTTAACATAAAATCTGCTTTGTCTGACTGTCTATAAATTAATTCTACATGAGGGGTTCCCAAACTTTTCATGCCATGGCCCCCCAAAAAGCATTGGCAAACAATGGTATAAAATATAAAAAGTAAAAACTTTTAACATATTTTTCTTACATTTATCCACTATTCAAAGATTGTTATATTTAGAATAAGAAATTTTAATTGAGTTAAACAATTATGGGGTTAGGGTTAGAAAGACTTTTTTGAAGTAAAAAGTAGTGTTTTTTGAAAAACACTACTTTTTAAGATTTACCAAACACATTATGTGTGTTAGCACAAAGTATCAGTATCGGATCAGTATCGCTGATACCAGCCACATTTTACTCAGTATCAGTATCGGAAAGAAAATGGACAGTATTGAACATCACTAGTCGATGGCGTTGAACTGCTGATACATTCCACACAAAACGAATGTTGTTTTTGAGAAAGAGTTGTTTAATAATTTTAATTTTTTAAGTGTACTTTACTAGGTGCTGTTTTTCAGTCTCTGTAAAGTGAAATATATCACTTGTATTCTCTCCTCATTGATGACTGAATACATTTGAAAGAATCAATCAGAAACCTTAAATTTTAAGTGACATCTGTCTGCCTGAATGACACTCCTGCAACAGATGTTATGTTATGTTTTGCAACGTCTCTCTTAAAAGAGTTAACACAATTTGTTGAGAGTGAACTCCTCTGGATCCAAACAGTGAAACCACTTGGGGTTTGCACAAAAACAACCATCCATTTTCTGTACCTGATTAATCCTGTTTTATGTTGGGAGTGCGGTGGAGGTGCCTGTGGGGTACCCATGGAACAGACACCAACTATAAAACACACTAGACAAATAACCATGGACTTGCACACTGGTAACTAACCTAACAAAAGTTTAAATTATAGTAACATTTATGATTTTGGAGTAAGCTCACATTCATGGGAAGAATATACAAACTCCACACAGAAAGACCCCAGTTTCTAACAGGACAAACTTTTCCAAATTTTTAGCACTGTATATATGTGTTGTTTTTCCTGCAGAACCATTAAAACTTGATTTATTACCAACAGTTGTAAAAATTCAGATGAACAAATGTGAAGTTGCAGTGATAAAAATGTGTTATTTGGCAAACAATCAGTGGTTTGAGCTCTTAAAAGCCACTTAATTCCTCTTTTTTTTCAGTAAAATTACTCTTAGTCATAGTCAGAAACAGAAACTATGGCCTCTGGCTCAGCTTTAACACCTGACTTTGACAAAAACAACCCCAAAATTTAGCAAAATTCTAAAGTTATGCCCTTTTTAGCAAAGTTGGGTCCTTTTTACTCCAAAACTAATTAGGGCGCTTTAGCTGGAGGCCTAAAGGCAGACAAAATTATTACACAGCATGCTTTTTATGGAACTTCATACCAGCATTTTGGTCTGGATTGAATGCTCGTTAAAAGTAATATAATCTTTCGTGGAACAAATCAAATTAGGCAAATACCACTTTTGTTATGTAGGTACAAGTTCAGCTGCTTTGCCAAAGGGCAGATAAATTATGAAGGAATCAGTGCATATAAAAACATCCAGCTTGGTTTGAAACCTGGGAACTGGACTCTATTACCACACTGTGAACCCTCCTGACATACCATCCCTCTGGTCTGGAGCGTCTGGATTTGGGGAGTTAAGAAATGTTCATTTCAAGCTTCAGTTTGGAAAGTATTATTTTGTCTTGTTTTGAAACAGTGGTGGGAAATCTGCCTTCCACCTAAACTCAAAGTAGATGTGTGGTTACATGTCTTGAAACCATAAGTCTTTTTTTATAGAAATACATTTGTTTTATTTCTTATTTTACTTTAAGATGGAACTGAAATACCACCCCTTTACCTAACTGTAGAATCTAAAGAATAATTCTAAGCTTAACTGAAGGAAATAATCGGTAAATCTGTTCACAAATATAAAATCTTTTTTTTAAATGTAATTATTGAAGTGATGGAAATGCCAAGAGTTGAAATCTCTAATTATAATAACACTGTACTGAAGGACATTTTGTAACTGATTGACTAAATGTTGGATCCAGTTTTGTAATTTACACTTTCTGATCATTGCAGCCATTCAGTTTTAAATAGAGAATGAGAGTTGGTGTGTCTTAAGAAATCAGTCTTCATAAACAAAAGTTGGTTACATTCTAACGGTCCGGTCCAACACTGGAAACAAACTCTGGTCCGTTTAAAGCAGACCAAATATGTCAGGTGTGAATACACCCTTAGTTGACAACAGGTATGGGTACTAGCAATTACCATGTCCATGTTTTTGCAGTTTTTGTAGAATTTCTGCAGTAGTGTGACCAAAAGGACATTCAGGTGGGTTGAGCTGTCTATGTAAACTCAGTTTATAATTTCAATAGCAGAACTAGCATTATGGCTTTTCATTAGAGGGTGTTTAAAATGCAATGATCATGTCAAGTCGATTTTATTTATATAGCACTTTTAAAACAAATGCCGCTGGCCAAAGTGCTTTAAATATTAAAACTAATAGAAAGACAAAACCCTCTCCCTGGGCTGCCACCTTATTGTGGTGGAGAGAAGTGTCCCAATGATCCTAGGAGCTATGTTGTCAGGGGCTTCATGCCCCCAGTAGGGTCACCCAAGGCAAACAGGTCCTAGGTGAGGGATCAGTCAAAGTGCAGCCCAGAAACCCATTATGATAAGTGGCAACCTTGGACTGAGTGTTCCCTCGTCCAGACGCACGCAGGACACAGCTGCCCCACTCTGGAGCCTAGTGGCTGGGCTTTCGCCCATGGAGGCGACATGAGTTTCCCTTCCCATGTGCATTGTGTGTTGGGCAGTGTTCAAAGGTGAGGACCTTGGCGGTCTGATCCTCGGCTGCAGAAACTGTCTCTAGGGACGTGGAATGTCACCTCTCTGGTGGTGAAGGAGCCTGAGCCGGTGTGTGATGTTGAGGTGTTCCAACTAGGTATAGTTGGACTCACCTTGACGCGCCATTCTGGCTGAACCAGTCTCCTGCAGAGGGTTGGACACTCATCCACTCTGGAGTTGCCCATGCTGAGAGGCGCTGAGCAGGAGTGGACATACTTATTGCCCCCATCTCCGTGCCTGTACGTTGGGGTTCACCACGGTGACACCCCAACTGTTTATGGTGGGGATGGTGGGCTGTTGACCTCAACCCAGGATGTTGTTGGTCGGTGGGCAGAATACTTCGAAGACCTCCTCAATCCTACCAGCACAACCTCCAATGAGGAAGCAGAGTCTGGGGACCCTGGGTCGGACTCTCCAATCTCTGGTGCTGAGGTCACCGAGGTGGTTAAAAAGCTCCTTTGTGGCAAGGTCCCGGGGGTGGATGACATTTGCCCAGAGTTCTTTAAGGCTCTGGATGTTGTGGTGTTGCATTGGTTGATGTGACTCTACAACATTGTGTGGAAATTGAGGACAGTTTCCCTGGATTGGCACAATGGGGTGGTTGTCCCCTATTTAAAAAGAGGGACCACAGAGTGTGTTCCAACTACAGCCTCCCTGGTAATATATATATATATATATATATATATATATATATATAAAACTTATTTTCAAATGCACAAACGATCTTCTGGTATGGATCATGCTTCTGGGAAAGATCAGGCAGCCACATTGTGCAATTCCTGCCGCAGGTTATGAAGTGACAGCAGAATATGTCTACATGTCCTCAGTAAAATGTTTCTGAATTTTTTTAATATACGCCTGACTTTCTACAGTTTTGTTAATGTTTGATATATAAATATGTATTTGTGTAGCTTGTTCTGTGAGCTGAAACAGCTGAGAAAAGACACAATTGGAGATTGGCGGTTCTCAGTCATAGGGGGCTAGTGAGCTCAGATAATGCATGAGCTGCAGAGGAGGTTACTCTGAGCTGCAGAAGTAGTAACAAAACGTTGCAGTTAGCAAGCCAAGTGCACTGTTTTTGGTACCTGTTTACTTTTTTTTACTTTACAAATTGAAAGTTTAATGTGCAGCAGAGATCCATTATTTGTTTTATCTCTTGCCAAACCTGTCTTTTAGAATGGAGGATTATATATTTTAAAGCTCAAACTATTTTCTAAACTGGGCTTGGAAGCAGCAGGTAAAAAAAACTCACACCACAGCTGAGACAAAAGCTCTTCTGAAACAAAGAGTGGCTGTTTGGATGTCTTATGAGAAACCTTTTCCCCCTGCCTTTTTTCAAATTGTGACAGTATCTGGACTCAGATGGGATATTGTGAGCAGTGCATAGACTTCATTTAAAAGTAAACATAGGACATAATACCTTTGTTTAAATGCATCAAGTGAGCTACAGTTTGTTTAAACAATACTGATAGGAGATATAAAATTTAACTCATTAACTTTTGCTAATCATATGGTGAATAAGTTGTTCTGTAAGGTTCATACGTATTTGTAAATCTGATTCTGATGAACTGAGTGCCTCACCATCTATGAATCTCACACATGTTGCTGCTAGAGGGCACATAGGGTTGCAGGAGGTCAGACAGATATTCAGTTTTTAAAAAAACTTTTAAATCAATTCTGGAACAAACAGGGAGCCAATAAATTATATAAAAAAACAATGTGCACAACTCCAATAAAAAGGAGAAAGAGTAAATGAGTGCTTGGTTCTGAGGAATCACAAAAAATGGAATAACCAGTACTTCAAAAAATACCAACAAGTAAGGGCAGAAAACAGGACACAATTCGGCTACATGCCATCCTCATCTTGTTAAAGATCAGACAAAAAATTAGTCTATGTAAAGAGGTTTAAGAACATCTAAGCCAATCAGAAACAGGTTGGGTAATCAGCTCAAAAGACAAAATAATATCAATAATATCCAACATATGAATACATGAAATCACAGAAAAAAATGTATGAATACATATCACAGAAAAATCACAGAAAGCAGTTCAATGTTAACTCCTCATTAAGTCCTTTAGAGTTAACTGTCTGTAAGGAGTGGATCCAGAATGCTTCCATTTGTAGTAAAAGTTTATCTCTATCACCTCCTTTTTTGAGAGCAGGCACAACCTTGAAATTTCAAGGAACAAATATCATGGCCAGCTGTCATAAAATGTCTGGAAACAGGAGATCTCTCATCTTTAATACAAATTTTGCTGTTATATTCTTTGGCAGCGACTGAATGCTGGAGAACGAAAGCGACTGAATGCTGGGGAACGAACGCTTTCTTTAATTGACAGAAGAAAATAGTTAATTAGGCTCACATTTTAGAGAGTTTTCAGATATGATTTTATTTGTAACAAACACAGTGTCATAACTTGTCAAAACAATTGCACTTTTAACATTTTTTTAAAATCATTTATTTACTTTTTTTTAAATATGGACCAGGGTACTGTGTTTTTAATAAAGTTTAATTGAATTAAACATGACTTGTGTAAAACTATATTTGTTGGTGAGGTATTTACGTAGTAAATATGTGCGCAAAACATATGTGGAACTTATTTATACGTCCCGTGCTCCATGCCGACCATTATTTGGTGCTGCACGTGCTGATCAAGTCTGCACTGGATGCTGACTCGCTGTGAAGGGCTTAATAAGCCACTCACCCTCATACGTAGTTAGTTTCGGATGGGACTTAATATGGCCAACCCTCCGCGGGAACACGCAAACTGAGTGAGTAAGGAGTAGGGCGAGAGCTACTGAAGGCCGATAGGCTCATTGTTTGTACTGCAACAAGCTGAGGATGGCATGTGGCCGAAACGTGTGCCGTTTTCTGCCCTTATTAAAACATGTTGGTATTTTTTGGAGTACTGGTTATCCCATTTTAGCCAATGGTAAAATCGTAAGTCGGCACTGAGAAGATATGATAATGCTTTTTTGTCTGTGTTAAAAGACGAGTTGTGGCGTTTTGAACTAACAGCCATCATGAAAGGCTAGTAAGGCTAACACCAACATACAGAAAGTTACAATATTCCAAATGACATGTAAAAAAAAGGATGGATCACACTTTCCAGCTGCGTTCCCCTGCTCCACGAGCACTGTCCCCTAAAATGTAAATACAAATAAAAATGCAATTCTCAAATCAGGCATTTAGCTCCTGATGTTAATGTGTAGAAAAGGGATGTAAGTTGTCATGAAGAGATACAACCAATGAAAAGACACAAAATAAAAATCCTGAGGGAGAAATGCAATATAAAAAGAATCAAAATTAAAGTACGGCTCAGGAAATTTATGCTGTAATGAAAAGCTCGACCATGTAATGCCTAAATGCCGCTGTTATCAGTTGAGAAAAAGACAAATTGGGGTTTTTAACATCGTGTCCATGAGCCTCTGCTCCCACCATTCATGTGTGAGCCCACGTTTACTTTATATTTTAAATAAAAAGAGACACGTGTAGCGTGTGAGCAACACAACAATCTAATGACCCTGAACATGTTGTGAAATAGTTCCTCTCCCATTATCAATGCTATGAGAGCTAGAAAAACACATAACTGGGGTTACATCCAGTCACTACTACCTCCCCGGAGATGAACCTGTAAGCTGTAAAACATGAGGAGATAGTATTTCACCGGATCCTGCTGGCTACAGTGGACTACAGTTTCTTATGAGCAGGTCTTTGAGGAAAAAAAATAGGATAGTTAATTATTTTTGACTGGAACTGATGTCAGTCCCACACAGATTAGCACACTGCCAACTGTCTTACAGACAGGTGACCTTGATCAGTGTTACCTCCTCGCATCTGCAAGTTGTTGCTGTTCATACAATATGTTTTTATCTGTGAGTTTCTGTGAAGGAAAAGTGAGCTGTGTCCACCCTTGCAGCCCCAAAGTCAGCATCCTTGTCAAGATTTTGTGTGAGCATCTGCATTTAGTATTCCTATAAAGCCCAGTAAAATCTGCTGCTCAGCCATCTGAAGTGAGACTGAATGTTAGTTAAATAAAATGTCATTGAGACTTGCAGCTATATCAGCACAATGACGTCAGTGATAGTACATAATCGATAATGCCATCTTTGGATAGCAAACTTAGCATGTTTACCTGTGAAAACCCTTTCTGAGAAAAAACTATACAATTAAAATAAGACAGTGGCTTACTGTGTTACCATACAATGTTCTACTTGTTCAAACAGAGGCAGTCCAGTCCTGGTCCTCTAGTGTCAGTACATATTCTGCATGTTTCCCTGCTACATCACACCTGATTTGAAGGAATGGGTGATTAACAGGCTTCTTTTGAATGTAAAGATGTAACTTAATCACTGAATCAGAACTGGTTTAAAAAGTAATGTCTCTCACACAAAGACCACTGGGGATAAGCACCAGCTTCCCTGCATGGGCAAATGGATGAATGGACTGTTTTCTACAGAATTCCAATAAAAGAAATAAATGAATTGTAATAAAATACTGGATCCCTACTGATTACTTAATAATATTCAGACAAAATCTCATGTCAGATAAACCTAAGTCCCCGTGTATATTAATGTATGTAATTTTCTGAGTTTACTTTAGAATTATAATCAAGCTAAGTGTCATGGTAAATATAAATACATTACATCGAGACCCTCATCTCATTTCTCAGGCCAATAGTTGAAACTATGTCATCC
>JAUBOC010000160.1:23666147-23678023 GCA_032275365.1 Anablepsoides cearensis | reverse complement strand
TTAGGATGAATATTTCCTTCTGTGTACACTGAAGGTCTTTGAGAGATGCCACACATTGGTGGATTGCATATATCTCACCTTGAGGTACAGTTGCAAAACAACCTAGTGGGTATTTATGCTCTATCTCACTATAGTTCTGCAAAATCAGCACCCCTGCACCTACTGACCCCTTTGGAAGGGATCCACAGTAGAAATGATTGGGAGACATGTCCGTCGTAAAGAGGTTAATCCAGGCAGACCTGTCTTCTATCTCTGTCTTAAAACTTGACTCATAATTGGATTTTTGACCATTCTGTCTTCAGTTACTGAAACAGCAGCAACTGCCCAGTCCCAGATTCTAGTATGCTGTGAGTCGGATAGGTTTTTCCACCTACCAGACTGGCGTAGCCTTACTGCCCTGGATCCGGCCTCTCCTAAGATATGTAGATCTAGTGGGACCAAGTCCAGTAGGACTTCCATGGCTGCTGTGGGTGTTGTTCTGATGGAACCTGTGATGCTCTGGCAGGCCATTCGTTGCACATGGGTGAGCATCACTCTTGTCACCCCAACTTGGACACGAACCCACCACACTAAAGCCGCATAGCATAGCATGGGGCAGACTATGGCCGTGTACATCCATCTGATAACCTATGGGGTAGCACCCCAAAGCCTACCTACAATTGTATGGCACTGGTTTAGGCACAATGTTGCCTTCTTATACCTTTCATTTACATGTGTTTTCCAATTAAGCTTCTGTCTAGTTGGACACCCAAGAATTTAACTGACTCTGAGAGGGAGTTTTACACCCTCCAACTGGGGGGTGAGTAACCTGTCTTTGACTTCATATGAATAAAAAGAACCATCCATTCATCCATTATCTGTACTCGCTTATTTCTTTCAGGGTCACATGGGTCACTGGTGCCCATATACAGCAGTCACAGTGCGACAGGCGGGGTACAACCTGGACAGGTTGCAAGTCCATCACAGAACCAATTCTGTCTTGTTTGGATTGACAGAAAGTTCCTGCTCCTGGCACCATCTGGATACTATGTTTGGTCCCCTCTGCATTAGGTTACATACATTACCCAGGCAGAAGCCTTCTATAAGTATGACCAAGTCATCTGCATACCCTTGTGTATGGAGTCTAGATCCATTCAACTCATTTAGTAAGCTGTTGATAACCAGGAGCCAACACAGGGGCGAGATTACTCCTCTTAGCATTAAAATGTCATCCCTTTTATCTCGATCTATTAACCTCTCCATTCCCTTTAGCAAGAAAGATGTTAAGCTGAGGGATCTGAAAGATTTTGCTTCTTTATATGTTGGCTTGCCAGATTTGGGCAGAAAGACAACCTTTGCTGTCCTCCACCCAACTGGTACATAGCCATTTGCTAGACAAGCAACATATACAGGGGTTGGACAATGAAGCTGAAACACCTGTCATTTTATTGATCAGACGCTGCTGCTGACTGATCCATGATGTGATGTAAATGTAACATTTTCTACATATAGGTAAAATTAATCACTGCAATAAAATAACTTTGTTTTTGTCACTTATACGGTGGATTGCATCAACTCTGTTACAAACAGAAGGGAAGCTTCACCAAAGAGAAAATAAATCTGTGGATCTGTGTTTCATTACTAAGGCTGGCTTTCTCAAGGACCAGGATGTGTGACACAAAGATTTGAAATTTGGAACTGAAATTGAAATATGGAAATGAAAGTGAAAGTAGTCAAATTGAATTTTTAATAAACCAAAATACAGTTTCAAAGCAAAATTAATTCAAATTCAAAACTTTCAATTCAGTTTCAAATCATTAATTTTTGTATCATTTTTGTGAAATTTATTTTCAAACCAATGCATTCAATTTCAAATTATGCACGTACAATTCAATCTGAGCAATTCAAACTTAATACCTGCTGGCACAAAATTTATCCCATAGCCCCCAGCAGTTGTTGGTTGATAAAGACTGTTTTCACGTCAAATAAACAAGGACATAGTAACAATATTCATTACGTTATTTTGTCCATTGTATGTACACTTTTGTAACAATTAAAGGCAAAAAATAGTTGTTAGTAGTAATTTTTTTCATAATTATTTCAGAAAATATTTTCAGGACCCCACCTTTATGTTTCAGGACACCACCTTGGGTCCTGACTCCAACTTTGGGAACCACTGGTGTAGGTTTTTCAGTTCTACACAACTTACAAATCCCATTTTCCAGAGAGGACATGTCAAAGGTGGGACCTCTGTTCTGGATATATATTTGGATTATGATCACTGGATTTCTACAGATTGGCTTGGTGGTCTCCTGGTGTTCTGCAAAACAGCATCAGTGGCTATTCAGGCCATTTCCTGGCTGCCTGACCAATATGAAGGATTGCTGTGCTATCAGCACTCAGATTCGAACCCTGTGCATGCTGGACTCGGTCTGCAAGCTGTTCTTGCTGAGGGTCACGGGCCGACTGTGGTTCCTGGACTTGGCTGGCCAGATGGAACTGATCTTGGAGAAGCTGATAGTTTGGGTCGGTGGGATTGCCCACATTATTTATCTGATTGGAATCGCCACGTTGGGATGTACCAGAAGACATTAAGGAAGATGGAAAATTATTATTGTTTGCCTGACCAAAAACATTTTCTTCTTTTCCCAAACAACTGTGATTACAGAATCGGCTCTCCCGTACATGGCCTTGAAGGGCTGTGGATCTAAATTCTCCTGGAGGTTTATGTCGACTTGTGCCTTGATAATCAGTTTATCATCCCAGGCTCCCTGATATATGCAGTCTAATGGCAGATATTTATTTATTTACCGTTATTTAACCAGGCAAGTCCTGTTGAGATCTCAGATCTCTTTTTCAAGGGCGGCCTGGGTCTGAAGGCAACCTATTGTACACGTTTTTAGGGGTGGGGGAAACCGGAGTACCCGGAGAAAACCCACACAAACATGAGGAGAACATGCAAACTCCGCACAAAAAGACCCCAGGTCTGAATCAGGAATCAAACCCAGGACCTTCTTGCTGTGAGGCGTCGGTGCTAACCACTGAGCCGTCGTGGCGCCAGATATAATTTCTCCTACAAACATCTTCACCATAAGCCCACCATACCTCTTTCTAACCACACCGTCAAACTCCTTTCATAAGGAATTTCAAGATAGATCGCCTTACTCATCCCAATAGCTGAAACAAATCCCACTCATTCTCAAATTTACTCATGCCCTTGGCCTCAGAACTCATAACTTCTCCATCAAGTCATTCTTCTCATGTCTGTTCAGACGTCCACTCTGTGCTAGCTGCTCAATTTTCTCTCAAACTACTGAAGCAGTCACCCATGATCTCCCTATCCATGCCTGGCAGGTGCTCATGATCACCATCCCTAAGCCAAAGCAGTCACCTTCTGATAGCTCAACCTTGACTCTTGGGTGGGAGGAAGAAGTTAATCCTAAACCTAAGCTGATCAATAGCTCACCGCAGCCTTCAGCAGGGGCTCGAGCACCAAAAGAACTTTCTCATCTCAATAAAACTTTTTAACAGCTATTTTTCTCTGTGTGAGTCTTTCCAGGTTGAAATGAACAAATTCAAACTGGAAGACTCTCTCTACGTCACCTGCTCCATCCAATCACTGCATCACATGCCCAGCTGCAGTCAATCAGCATCAGATCCTCGCCTCACCATACCAATCATGTCAGACATCCAGGTCAAAAGGCCCAGAACCCAAGGATCTATCTGCTTCCCAGACGAGTTTGAGTGTTGGGATAACAGAAATGGAGGTTTCAGTAACATCAATCCAATCAATAAATGAAAATTGTCACATTGTTTCATATTGATTATATTTCAAAATACATGTAAAAGTGTACAAACTTGTGGAAGTGTTGAACTTCTTCTGTGACAGTTAGAGGGAGGGAGATGGGCACTGAAAAAAGAAAGAATAATGGTTTACAGCAATGATTTTTTTTCCTTCTGATTCTTTTACGTGTGTTCAAAACAGAGCTCACTCTCTGCATGTTGTGAGATGTGTTCTTCTTTCAGCAGACCTGAATAAAAATAAATAGATAATATAAATAACAATCAAAGATTTTGGCAGAATCTGATTACATTTATGTAGATCTGCTGTGTTGGAGCAGATAAACAAGTAAAGTTAGTATCTCACAATACTGCAGTTGAAGACTCAGAAAAATGGATACATTGTTCAAAGCCTAATCTGATGTAAACTTTTGAAATATACATATGGAGCTTTAAAACACATTATTGTTAGGTGTTATTTATCATCTGGACATTGGCCTCAGTAGTTTCTAGCAGAGGAGAACTCCCACATGTCAAGACAGCTCTAGAGCTTTTGAGTAGAACTGAAGAAACACTGTGACATTTCTGAGAGTTCAGACATGTTCAAACCTCAAGTGACAGGGCTATGCACTTCCGCAACTCACCTCACCCAAGTATCTCACCAGGTCTTCTTTCTGGGGTAAATGTATACCCTGGTATTTGGTTTTGTCCTTAATCTTTATGCTTTAAGTATGTGGAAACAGAATTACAAATGGTCTCATGAACCAATCCGTGTGTAGGAAAAATGCGTTGTTCAAAATGGTATGTCAGAATAAAACCAGAATCCACTGAATTTCTTATCTTATTTACTTTATTCTCAATCTTCTGACTCCAATCAGGTTCACAGTACAGCACTCAGCAGGCCTCAGCATAACATCTTGGGCTGAAAAAAAAAAGCACAGCAACCCTGCTCTGAGCAGAGACTCTGCAACACACTAACAACTTCTTTATTCTATAATAATGAATTACCCTCATAATGCACATGTCTTCCTGGTTACAGTCCTGAAGGTGTTACCTTTTACATCCGATGTCAGAACGTGACTCATTTTTGTTTAGGCTAAAATAAAAAACACATAAGACACACACCAACTCTTATTTTGTTTAAATTTAAGACTGCAATGATCAGAAATACTGCATCCAATATTCAATTAATCAGTTGCAAAATTTTCTTCAAGTAAATGTACATTTTAAAGCTGATTTAAGATTTGGAATTCACCTAATTCAGGATAGCTAACACAGCCAACTGACCTTAAATCACTAAAGTGCTTATGTAACTCAGTAAGTTTTGACAAGAATTGTGCTATTTGTTGTGGTAGATGCTGAGAGTCATCCTCAACAAATTGGCCAAGCACCACTACAGCTTGAGATACCAAAAAATTGCAGAAGATTACACATGCTGACTTTTTAAATGATTTGACTAAAACTGATACGGCTGTGTTTCTTATCATAAGATGATATTGGTTTAAACTCTGGCATGAAAGGCAATTTGTGATAGTCATTCCTTCAAGGAATGCTAAATCTTTAAACTAGATTTATTGTGATTGATCTTGAAGAAAACATGTCATACTTTAAACATGTTGTACTTTCAACATGCAGCTTTCTGGTTTCTTGGTTTAGTGAGACAGAAATGTGGGTGTAGTGGAGGATACAGATTTACTGCCTAAAACTACCAGCAGCACAGTGATGATTGCAGCATTATAAATAATCGTGCAAAATGGGTTTTTGGTTTTGTTTGTGAAACAGGTGGCTACAGCTGAGCTAATTGTAGACACAAAAACCCCATTAGCATTTTTTGTGAAGTGGAACATACTGGGAAATGGGTCTCTGAGAGAATGTTGTCCTCGCTGGAATTGGGCTAGAAATGTCTCATCTCTGTTGTAAGTCTTTTAACTTTTTGTGGGATTCCTTTCATGTTTTTGTTCATTTTAATGCCCTCGGCATGTGTTTGTGTTTTCAGAGTTTGGACTCATGCTGATAAAGACCTCACATTGTGCTTTTGTTTGCCTAAAAATTTCCTCATTAATGACGTTTGCCTGCCTTTTTTATCGTCGACTCTCACTCCCTCTCCACCAGCTCCTATTCCCCACTCCTCTTTACATTGTTCTGTTTCTATCAGCTGTTCCACTTTAATGTTTGCTCTCTACTTTTCTATATACACCCTGCTTCCTTTCAACCTTTTTATACTTTTTTCAGTTTTTTTTATCTCAACTGGTTAGAAGTTCATGAAGCTAATGCTTAGTTGCCGAGCAACATTTACATACTACATGACATTAGGAAGGAAACCTTTACTCAATCGGGTACATTTGTTGCAACACACTTGCATTTAGTCCCTGTGAAGCTGTTTATTTATACTTTTATGCTTTTCAAGTGGATCTTATTTATAAAGCCAATTGAAAATGACTACAGCTGACCAATTTGTTATACATTAAAAATGGAAAAGAAGACACAAAAGAGCACATACCAAAAAAAAGCTTCAAACTTTAAAACAAATATAATTTCTGAAAACATAAATAAAAACTGAGAAACAAACTTTCAAACTGAGTTAAAAGCCAGTCTGTACAGAAATGCCAGAGCTCCCACTTATTGATAAACAGTAAATAAAACTTCTTCTTTTTCTCTGTTCTCTGTCTGTGTAACAGCTGATGAGAGAACGGCAGCAGATGGCAAGTCGCCCCTTCGCTTCAGTTGCTGTGGAGCTGGAGGCGTCCGGTGACAAAGAAGAGCTACAACAGGTCAGAATAAAGCTGCAAACATTAACACACACAGAAGTAAACACAACTACAGTATACATATAAAAAAAAACAGAATATAACCGTTGTTCATCTGGTAAAAGATATTCAACATGGTCATCAAAGGCTTCCTGCTCATGCTACTTTTTATTGCTGTTCATGCTGGTAGAAGAACAGTGTATTTTCCTACATAAAAATGACAGCACAAGCTCAATTATCTGATTATACTGCATGTTTTGTTGTTTATGTTTTGTGGAATTGTGTAATCTCAGGTTGTTTTTTTTTCCCCAAAGTAGACAATGTCAGATTGTTAAAATCTGCTAAAATCATTTTGTTGTCTTGGTTTGTAGGGCACAAATAAATTGTGAACCTTCACAAAACAGGTTGCTATGTCTTAGTTTCCGACTTCCCTCTGCATTTTCTTTCAGGAACGTATATTTTTCCACCTCACCAAAGATTTTGTCTGCATGTAAACAGAAGGTGGAAATGCAGCAGAAAATGTCAGTGTTTAAATGCAATCAAGTCAAGTTTTTGTTGAAAGTTTTAAGCCTTCTAAAGAACCTGACATCTTAGTTGTCTGTTACACAGTTTTCTCTTATTTTTTTTACAAAAAAAAAGATTCATGGAAATTATTTGTGGATCTAACTTATTTCATGACGCACAGTGGAGTTTTAGCCTTGATTGTTGGAAACACTAATTTACTCTGTGAAAACCTTTATTGCCTTGAATGTTTTAATGTCCAGATTTAGTGCAATCAACTACACTGTTTTAACATTTTTGACCATTTTCTGATAGTTTAAAACTTTCTTGGGGATATTACAAAGCATTTTCTAAGAAAACATATGGATGTTTAAAAATTTGTTTGCTATCGTCAAAATGCTTCAGCTAAAGGTAAAAGAAAAGTCAATGGTACAGACTATCTTCACCTGATGTTTAGTTAATTTTAGTTTTCTTTAGGCCACGTTTGACTCAGCTTAGTTTGGTTTGGTTTTAGCATCAGTGGAAACCTCTGGAGTTCCATCCTCTATCTCCACCTCAGCCTGGTTTCTATTTCAGTCCTGAAGGTGAGAGACAATGGACCTGAACTCTATCTTCACGCATGCTTAATAACACAACATCTGGTTCATAGTCAGGCATACAGCTTAGCATAATTGTGTAATTAATGAGGGAAATTGGAACATTTGTATCCCACCTTGCATTTTTGTTGTCCTGCTTATGCAGCAAATATTGTTAAAGAAATGGAGCCATTATCAGCTAATTCCATGACATTTAGACAGCAAAAAAAGAGCATGGCATCTGTTGTTTCAGTACAGTGATGGGGAGGTGTACTAATGTACTAATTTTTTCTTCTTTCTGCCGCCTTTCATTTCATTTTATTTGTATTTCTTTTTTCTTATTGTACATAGAATCATTTGTCTTTTTAAGAAATGAATAAACTTGTAAATAATGAATACAATGATACTGTATGGAAAGGAACATGACTGATTTTCAAAATTCAAAAGTAGTTGATTTTATTTAAAATGAATTTAAAATGTTTAATTATTGATATCTGTGGTAACAGTTATCAGTTATCCATGTTCTTGTCCAAAATGTGTGATAATGACTTGTGTGAGATTGATAGACAAGTGCAGTGTCTGCAGTATTGTGGACTCTGTATCAGTGTGATGAGGTGAAGAGGGAGCTGAGCTGTAAGGTGAAACTCTCTTGGCACATGTTTCTTCCCTCACCTATGGCCACAAACTTTGGATAGTGACCAAAAGAACAAGATCACAGATACAAACGATCAAATTAAGTTCTCTCTGCAGGGTAGAGATAGGCAGTGTTGTATAAAGTACCTGAAAGTGATACTCGAGTAAAAGTACAAGTGACTTTGGTAAAAGTTAAAAGTCTCCTCTAAGAATATTACTTAAGTAAAAGTCTTAAAGTATCTGATTTATTTTGTACTTAAGTATCAAAAGTTAATTTCTGACATAAAATGTACATAAGTAATAAAAGTAAAAATATTGAGTAAAAATGAACTCAAAAATATTTATTGGGGTGATCCCTCCCAATTAATGTATTTTGGGGGAAAAAAATGTAAAGGCATGCAGATTTGATGGATTGTGTACAAACTAAATACAGTATCAGAATGGAGTATATTTATATTTCTCATCCAACCACAGATTCATTCTTTCCAGGAGCCACAATTCTTCAAGATAGTATGTAATAACAATAATAAGCTGAAATGAAATAGGAGAAACAACTTTTTACTTCTTACCTTTTTAAGAAACGTAAGGAGTAGAAAGTACAGATAATTGTGTAGAAATGTAAGGAGTAGCTGTAAAAAGTAGGCTGAAAAATAATTACTCAAAGTACAGATACCCAAAGAGTCTACTTAAGTATAGTAACAAAGTATTGGTACTTAGTTACATTACAACTCTGGAGATAGGTAGAGGGTCACCCTAGCAAAGTTTTATAACAGAGTTTGATGTTTTGAAATGTGAATGGATTCACAGAGACCAAGTGAAAAAGGTAAGAAGATTTATTGTTTAAACAGGTGAAATGGGGCTGAGAAAATTGTGCTGATTTCTCTAACGGCTTGGAGGAGGAGGCGTGGAAGGTTCCAGTGTTTCTTCTGAATGAGGAGGGCTGAGTTCCACAGTAACTTTCATTCATTGATTGGAGGGTGGAGAGTGAGAAGGATTAAGATGAAGCCAGAATGTCTAAAGTTCAGCTTTCCAGGTAGAGGAGATGCGACAGAGAGATTCCAAGCTGGGGTGGTGGAGGCAAAAAGGGACCAACCCCAAGTTCGTACTCAAGGATTCTCGAGATGAGTATTCAGCAAGTGACAGAAACAATATGCACAAATAGAAATTAACTTGAAGAAAATACTTTAGTGGCTCAGAGTAACTTCACTGTGGGTGAACCAATGCTCAGGCGCCAGTAGGTGGTCTGGCTTCAGTCTTATACCATCTCAGCTCATCATGGAGGTGGAGGCCACAGCTGGGAGAAATAGAGAGCACCTGTTGATCTTTATTAGAGGGTGAGATTGGTGCCAGGAGAGACAGGAAACTGGACTCAGAGTAGAGCCGCTGCACCTCCACATCAAGAGGAAATAGTTGAGATGGTTTGTGCATGCGGTAAGGATGCCTCCTAGATGGAACATAATCAGGAGCTGCAGAAACACATGACTGTAAAAATCTGTGTAATTTAAAAAAAGGTTTACACAATATGCCTGCAAGAGTATGATGTTATCATTCAGTATGACTTTAAAAAAATTACATGTAATATGTAGTCATTTGTTATACAATATACATGTATATGAATAATACAATAATATTTATCTACAAATTACCTGGATTCCAAAAAATCAAATAAGTTTTTTGTAAATTAGATTAAAAAGTAAAGTACAAAATACTGCAAAACAAGTCTTTTTATTGGAGTAATGTATCACATTAGGAGTTTTATTGTATTTTAAATTTCAAAGGGGTATTTGACGTAAAGATTATATAATTGCATGCACACAGAAACAACAGAAATCACAACAATGAACATGTGTTTATGAACTGTGCGTTCAGCTAAAGTGCTGCTCGGCTAAAGCTACGGATGCACTGTCACTTAAAACACATCAAATACACAATCCAACAACTCCAAAACAATTTTGTAGACAAGTTGTGACTGGCACAATATGGCACAGCAACATGGCATGTTTCAGTAATGCATACATGTCAATCCCTTTGGACATTTACCTGTATAATGAGCCCCAAAAGTCAATAATTTTTGCAAAAAATCTGTAGAACTCACAGGGTCCTGTCAGCCATGGAGATGGCAGGGCCTGTTGCAAAGCAGGAGGAAAGGAGAGCAGAAGAAAAAGAGGACTTATTTCTAGTCTTGTACATTAAAGGTTTATACAAAAATACATTGGCCTTCCAGTGTGCTGAAAATATAATATAAAAATTTAAATGATAGAACTGCCAGTGCAAACAGTTTTACTGCCATATTGCAGTATTTTAACTCAAAAAATATAACTATACTGTAGTATAAACATTTTAAGTAGAAGGTTAAAACCAACAATGCACAAACCAATGTGCTGAACAGAGCACACTGGCTGCTTTCTGAATTATTCTAGTTTTGAACATAGTTAAGACAAGGTTAAAAAACTGTGAAAACAGCATGGCATATATATTCTTTGCTAAAATATATATCAAAGATTTTTAACTGTAAAATAAAACTTAAAAGCTATGTGATCAATCAGAGACTTTAGGTTTAGAGCTGTTTATGTATAGCTGAGACAAGAAAACAATGAACAAACCTAAAACTGGTAAAAGAAAATTAAGTAGAAACAAATCTGACTGTTAAATAATAAAATGTTATTCATGTTATGAAGGGATTATCGACCTGAATAAAAATAACTGTATTAATGAGAAAAAAATCAGAGCTAGATAAAGAAACAACAACAATTCAAATAAATTGCCCTTATCTTGAGAAGCCTTCCAGTGTGCTGAGAGACATAAAATATTAAATGATAGACTTGCTAGTGCAAACAAACTCAGTCCGATTGTTTGATCCACACCAGAGTTCGCATGAGTGTATTCACACCTTCACAAAAGGTCCGGAAGAACACTGGAAATGAACTCTGGTCCATTTAAAGCTGACCAAATGTGTCAGGTGTGAATACAACCTTGGATTTTCCTTCAGAAATATTAACTGATCAACATGGTCTGGATGAAGCAGACTGCACTTTGAGCTAATGATGTCACCAGCAGTGCTAAACACTCTTTATGAGGGTACGCTTGTGGCTGGTATTGAGAGGTAACTTTTTGCCAAAGCTGAGAGCAGTATAAGGTCTACTTGTTTTTTCCATGACTATAACATATTTAACATTTATGGCTAAGGACTATCTATCCCTGTATTAGAATAGAAGTGTGCTGGTTATAGTTTAACAGTTGCTGGGAGGAAGGATCTTCTGTAGCGCTCCTTTGTATATTTAAGATGCAGCAGTCTTTCACTGAAGGAGCTCTGCAGATCAGCCACAGCTCCATGCATTGGGTGGGAGACGTTCTCGGTCATTGATGTTATTTTTGCCAGAGTCCTTCTGTCTCCCACCACCTGCACTGGGTCAAAGGGGCATCCCAGCACAGAGCTAGCCTTCTTGATGAGCTTATCTAACCGCTACCTCTCAGCTGTAGATAAGCTGCTGCTCCAACAAACAATGCCATAAATGATGGCTGAATCCACAGCTATGTCAAAGGTCTTCAGGAGCGCTCCCTGCACTCCAAAAGACCTCAGCCTTCTCAGCAGGTAGAGTCTGCTCTGACCCTTCCTGTAAAGAGCGTCTGTGTTGTGAGTCCAGTCCAGTTTATTGTTCAG
>JAUBOC010000160.1:23402870-23415305 GCA_032275365.1 Anablepsoides cearensis | reverse complement strand
AACCCTTCAACATGAACGCGCATTTGAAGTGCACAAGGGCGGAACGAGGGTGGGAGTGCGGGTATTGGGACTGGGCCGTCTTCTCACACCTGTCTGCACTCTGTGATCACTCAGCTGTCTCCACTTTCCACTCATCCCTGTTTGTATATATATTGCTCATTTTCTCTCCACCTTCGTCTGTTCATTGTTTGGTGTTTGTCCTGGCTTCCTCGTCTGCTCCAGCTTGTTATGGTTTTTCCTGTTTTGCCACCATGTTGGGCATTTATTTTCATAAATATTATTTACTTGGAGCCTCGCCTCCCTGCCTGCATTCTGGGTCCATCTCGCCTCCCACTAAACCTCACAGGCTATAAGATTTTACAGATAAAATTCAGAAAAGTTTGACATTCATTTGTACTTAGTCCCACCAAGTTAACAGTTTGTACAACTACATTGGGATGCATTTCAAGCGGCATGTAGTTTCAAGCATTATACCAGTTTTACACAACTGGAGACTGAAATTTTTTGCCCATTCTTCTTTGCGAAATAGCTCAAGTTCCATCAGACAGGATGAAGACTGTAAACAGCAGATTCTCTGTTATACAGTATTTAAGTCTGGACTTTGACTGGGTCTAACACATAATATGCTTTAACCCATTCCATTGTAGATTAAATTCAGAAGTCTGCCTTTTAACACAGATTTTTAAGGAAAAAATTATTCAAGGTGTCCCTAATTTCCTTGTGCGCATTGATAAAATAACTCTATGTGTACAGAGCTTGACTGTGAAGTTATTGTGCTTTGACTGAAATATATGAAGTTGACCTTGATCTTTATTATTTTTGCTCTAAGATGTTAGCATGTGTGCTCATGCCTCAGTGAGTCTGCATCTGGTTGGCATGAGCTCAGAGCCTGAAGTATTCTCAGTGCATATGAATGGACAAGTGCTAATACAGAACGGCCACAAAATGTCTTCAGTGGGATTGATCAGTGGCTCCTCTGCTACCATCAGTCTTGTGGCTCCACACACAGGTCGTTGGCTACTGTCCTCACACACCTTCAAGCACATAGAAGGTAGGCATTTCTACATACTTTGAGATGAACAATTCCGTTGCAGGTTGATATTTTATGGCACAACATAAAGAAAATAAGTGTATTTTCATTACTGTAGTTGGCATGCATGGTTTTGTGGATGTAAAGAAATGTGAAGGCTTTGAGGAACCGTTGCGAAAAATGACAATTGCTGAACAACGACAAAGCAAAGAGTGGACATACTATATCGCTGCGGAAGAAATTCTTTGGGACTATGCACCCAACTTGCAAGAACACGTTGATGAGTGAGCAAATCTGTTGTAACAATTCAGACATGATCTTCTGGTATATTCTTAAAAGAGCACCTTTTGTTTTCATTCTGAGTCCTGGTAATAGGTTTCTTTTTATTCAGAGACTTCAAGCTTCAGTATTTGGAGAGGACCTCGACACACATTGGTGCCAAGTACACAAAGGCAGTATACACACTGTTTAAAAATGAATCATTCACTGAAAAGCTAGAGCCAAAACAACGGAGAAGTGAGCTTGGAATCTTGGGTCCAGTAATCAGAGCACAAATCAGAGATGTCATCAAGGTGAGACAGTTTTATAGTATATAGTATTTTTATTTTTTTCTGTGAAATTAATCTTCAGTTTGCTATAGATGTAAAACAGTTTTACCAAGCAGAAAGCCCAAATAAGAAAACATGCAACACCAGTTACAAAAGAGTTGTCAAAATGTTAAGAAAAACAGAATGAAATTCTCTGCAAACTTCCTAAAATCACTTTTTTTCACAATTAAACATAGCAATTATCAAATGTTTAAACTAATAAACTGTGTATTTTTTGTGAAAATAAATCAGATAATTTTGTATTGCATGGAAGCAACACACCTTAAACAGTTGGGACGGGGCAACAAAAGGCAATAAATGTAAGTGGTACAATTAAGCTCAGTTTGAGGAGTATTTTTGAAACTAATTTTATTAGATAGCAACAAGTTTTAAAAAGGACAGGATAAAAAAGTATTTTAGAAAGGCTGAATTTCTCAGAAGTAAAGAAGCGCAGAGGTTCACTTGTCTGCAAAAATGCTTGGTCTAAAAATAATAGAACAATTTCAGAATCCAAACACTGAATTTGTCTGGAAAAAAAATAATTATAATAATAATAAATTTATTGCTGCCAATGAATTCAAAATGGCCTTAATTTCATGAAGCAATTCTCAGTTAAAATGTTTCATACTATGTTTCATGGTGAATAAAACTGGGATTTGAAGTTTGCATTTTCTATAGCACCTAAACTTTGTCAGAATCAAGGGTTGTACATATTTCAACAAACTCACGACTTACACAACAATGAAGCAGACTGAACACATTGTATGGACTTTTGATTATTTTGTGTTCTCATGCCCTGGCCTACCGTTTCACAGATAGTTTTTAAGAACATGGCCTCAAGACCCTACAGTATCTACCCACATGGCCTGACAATAGAAAAGTCAGAGGAGGGAGCCAACTATCCAGCAGGAGGTACAGATGTCTTATCATAAAACAAATTGAGTTAATGCTTGTAAAAACTAGGCTACAATCTATTTGAATCTATGAACTGACAGAGCTTTTGTGATGTGGTTGAAAGGAAACCAGTCCCATGCTGTCCAGCCAGGTGAAACACACACCTATATCTGGAAGGTACTTCAAGAGAATGAGCCTTTGGACAGTGATTCGCGATGTGTGACACGAATGTACCACAGTGCTGTGGACACACCACGTGACATCGCATCAGGGCTTATAGGCCCCATCCTCATCTGCAAGAGTCAGTCCCTTAATGTCAGAAATGTACAGGTAAGCAAAAAAAAAGAAAATATTTATTCCCAAAGAACAGTTTAAAAATAAATTATTAACTATGTTTTAGAATGTCTGTGCGTTATTTAAAATATAGGGAAAAAACAGAAAAAAACACTGTCTCTTTGTTTCTGAAGGTGAGGGCAGATAAGGAGCAGCATGCAGTGTTCTCTGTGTTTGATGAGAACAAGAGCTGGTACCTGGATGATAACATTCGCCGGTACTGTGATCGATCCAAAGTCAACAAGGCTGACCCAGAGTTTTACAAGTCTAATATCATGCACAGTAAGTTTTCCTATGTTAACACAGGAAAAACCTGTTAAGGTTAACATCAAAATCTAATATAAAATTATCTAGTTTTGTAATCACACTATCTGCAATTTACAATAACGGTCTTCATAGTTTCAAATAATAAAATAAATGTTTGAACGTTTTCCTCTTTTTTCTTTTTCCAAACCAATCAACTTTAGTTCATTAATGATTTATTTATTAAACATCTGTTTTAATCATTTCATAATCACTACAGCCTCCTTGATAAATGTACACATTATCTTTAAGCGTACACATTTTCTTACAATTTATAAGCAGGGGTGGACTGGGGAGAAAAAGTGGCCCAGGAGTTCCTGACAGACCGGCCCACTTTCAACTGCTGGGTTTAAGTTACTGAGACTTGAACATGATTTTCTTCAAAATGATTACATTTACAAAGCAAGCATTTGTTTGAAGTTGAGGACCATGGCGGTCTCCTCCTCCTCTAGGGATGTGGAATGTCACCTCTCTGTAATCATATTCTCCCTGTACTAAATCTGTTTGATGATTAATCCTGCGGTCGCCCACTAATGTCATCATTTCAATATAATTTTGTGAGCCGCGGCACCGCAGGTTTCTTTTCCACAAGTTGGCCTGCCGGCTCTGATACTACCTCCCTTGGCGGCTCAGAGGGGCATTTTCTGAATGATCCAAGATATGCAGAACAAGAGTCAGTCCTGGACTGAGCTGTTCTGTGAATGAGGCTTAAGTGACTTCAACCCAAAAGTTGAAAGTGAGCCAGCCAGTCACAAACTCCCAGGCCATTTTTTCTCCCTAGTCCACCCATGATTGTAGCTAAACATGTTCAGACAGGCATATAAAAGTCTATATTATATATAGTGCACATAACCCTTAACTTAAAGCCTAATATAAATAAAAGTATTGATATGAATCACTATACTATGAAAACATTATACTATTAGATATAAATAAAACAATACTTTGACAGTTTGTGGAGTGACTTAACATGTTGATGTACAGTGAGTTGATCTGTTGTGAGGTTAGTTGAGAATTTGTAACTCAGTGAGACTTCAATGGAACAATCCACTTACTGTATGTTTGAACAACTTTCAAGCAATTTTGAGTCACCAACTCTTTCTAAACAGTCACAGCTCAGTGAAGTGAAATACTACCTTACACCTGCTTGTCAAAAACCTAATTTGCATTGTATTTTTTTTCTTACAGCAATAAATGGTTATGCCTTTGAGAGTGGGCCACTCTTAGGCTTCTGCAATGGTGAGGTTGCAACATGGCATGTGTCCAGCATTGGAGCACAGGACTACATTCAGACGGCTACCTTCTATGGCCATCCTTTTGAACTAAATGAGAGAACTGAAGACTTTCTTAGCCTCTATCCCATGACTGGGGAGACCATTACTATGAGCATGGACAACATTGGTGAGTCACGCCTGACTGTGCCCACTTTTGTTAGATATTTATATCCAGCCTTTGTGTTTCCTGGTCCTTCATGAGACATTTGAATGGATATCTTGCAACAGGTGTCTGGCTTTTGGCTTCTCTAAATTCCCATGGAACAACAAAAGGAATGCGTGTGAAGTTCCAAGATGTTGAGTGCTATCGTGACTACCAATATGAGTATGAATATGATGTCCCAAAAAGCATATTCAATATATGGAGACCAAATAATGTCACAAATGACAAGGAAGAAGAGAAAGCAAACCCTGTAACAAAAACAAAAGAATATGATTATGACACAGACAATTATGCAGAAGAACTAGGTATCAGGTCACTGAAAAACCAGTTAGGTGACTCAGATGTAGAGAAACTGGACTTGTCTTTGTTTGATTATGATGCCATTGATGTGCCTCATGGAAATATGAACATCAGCCTCAATTTTAAGGAGACAAATAATAAAACTGGCAAGGCTCCAAAGCTGGATGCAATGAATAACACGCATATTTCAAACTGGAAAAAGATGGATGACCTAAATCTCACAGGATCATTTTTGCTAGACAACAGCTTCAGTGGGAATGCAGAACATACACAGAAAAACAGTACCAAAAACATTTTTGATAATTCTTCAGTGCATCAAACGGAGAACACATTTTTCAGTGACCAAAATGTATTGCTACAGAATAACATCACATCATCTACAAATAAGAATTATTCTGTAACTGTGTCAAATTTTGACAATGTTACTGTTTTTGACTCCATGAATACAACAGTTTGGAATGCTACTGTTTTTGGAAATGTGATCTCAGATGATTTTACTGCTGCTCTACAGGAATCTACAAATCACACCATAACAATACAACAGAGAACCATTAAAACCACTAAGATACAAGAGACTTTGAATTTAAACAAACCACAGAGTACTGATCTCCCTGAAACAGGACTAGAAAATTCAACCTTTATCTCAAAAAGTGGAACAATGAATGCAAGCTTGTCTGGTGATAGCTATGCATCTATAGATATAAACCTTGAAGATTCTGAGAAAGAACATACAAGAGGGGACAACTTCATTTACAGTGTACCTTTGTCCAAGCCCATCAATGCTACCCTAAATAATATCCCAAAGAGCAATGTATCTGAAATAACATTTTTACAGAATGCAACAAGGGAAAATAATAATGACACTGCAACAAAGCATTTCAACACATCAGCAGTTGAAAAAACACATCTGTGTATGAAAGCACTTGATGTCAAAAAGGTTAACACCAGCAGTATAGTCAGAAATAATATGACCATCTTTGAGTTGGAGGCTGCAAACATAACCAGCAATGAGAGTAATAAATTGAATACAACTGCACAGCAAGAATATGAATCACAAGTAAATTCTGATAAGGTTGTAACTGTTCCTGCCAATTCAAGCTGTGACAATACAACACATGGTTTGCTCTTAAACGAGTTGTTGAAAAACGACACAGTGAATGTATCCAGACCAGATTTACCAGGACAAGCCACAGAGAAAAGTCACGATTCTGAAGTTCTGACTGTTCCTGTCAATTCCAGCCTTGAAAATGCAACACAAATTTTGCCCCAAAATGAAACATTAAAAAATGTCACAGATAATGTAACCACATCAGACTCATTAGGAAGAAGTACAGTGGAGAGAACGGTCATCACAGCAATTCTTGATGAAATGACCAACATATCTTCTGTGGAAAGTAACTCCAGTGAGATCGTGGGTTTATCTAACATGTCCCTCCCTATAAGTACTTTAAAACCAATCAGTTCTGTTGAGTTGGATGCTTCAGACAGCAGTGAAGAACTGTATATCTACCGCAAAGAAAACAGAACAGAGGCTATTAAAACATCCTCCGTTAGGCCACAAGGACACAACTGGACTTATGATGGAACACATTCCATAGTACCTCAGCAGATTCCTGACGACATGAAGAAATACTTTGAGACTGAGGTGCCTCAAACAACTCCACCTCCTAAAAAATCCAAGAAAATTATTCTCCGACAAAGACCCCAAAAAGGCCAAGGTATGAAAACAAGGAGGAGGAAGGAATACCAGCCTCAGGCCAGGAGTGGTTTACCCTTCTCCCCTCGGGGATTCAATCCAGGGATGAACCCCCGTGGGTCAAGGCCTTCTTCACCACAGCCTGTCTCTGATGAGGACGACTTGATTAACATGCCTGTGGTCATTGGTGTGCCACGACCCGATTTCAGTGAGTATGATCTGTATTCTGGAGATAGAAAAGACCATCTTGATATGAATCAACCAGATGTGACCCTAAATGAATATGAGTACGTGATGTACAAAGACCCATACAGTAGTCACGAAGATGTCAAGAATCTCAATCTGGATGAAACTACCAAGCATTACCAGGAGTTATCAGGCCCAAATGTCAAGACATATTTTATTGCTGCAGAGGAGGTTGAATGGGACTATGCTGGCTACGGGCACAGGTAAGCTCAGAAGTAAAAGCATATGTAGAGCTTATGTAACTGAATATCAAACCCTGTAACAATTTTGAATTAATAAAATCTGTTTAGAGACAATTTCTAAAGGATGGTCTTATTTGCACAGGAGGCTAGAAAAGTCCCAGTTTACTAACCAAGAAACTACATTCACCAAGGTGGTTTTCCGAGGTTACCTGGATAGTAGCTTCACAACTCCTGACATTCGGGGAGAGATGGATGAGCATCTTGGCATATTAGGGCCTGTCATCAAAGCTGAGATTGGACAAACCATCATGGTAAGGCATCTAGTAGTAAACATTTGCCCTTAATGGATTTTAAAACTTTGTTGGATGTGTGACAAACTTTTTTTTTTAAATAAGACATTAGACCAATTTTAATGTAATGTAATGTTACGAATGTACTCATTGGAAGTACAAGTGATGATCAACCAGATTCAAAACACTAAAATGGCTATGACTTAACTATTTTACAGAAATTACACTAAATTTGGTGTGACTGTAGTTCAGAATCATTCCTACATGCCCTTCGGGCCTTTATCTGTTTCATGACCCTCAAAAATTTGTTACTTTCAGAAAAAATCTATATAACTCACACGTTGGGGTGTGTGTATGCAGACTAGTGGCCACAGAGAAAGCCAGAATGTGGGGCAGAGATAACAGTGCCTGCGGCGCAGAGGAACAGGGACAAGAGTATGGGGAGAGGTTGGGAACTTATTTCTAGTGACAGAGCAGATTGTTTAACTAACAAGTCCATTCAGATCTGCTCCGATAACCACCCTTTCATTTTCTATTTCACTGAAAACATAAGAAATGCATGGCATTTAATTTAATTTATTTTGAATATAAAGACAAAAACAACCTGTTTTTCTGATTAAAATATATTTAAAAAGAATTCCAAACAACAAGCCAAGCGCTGATCAAAGGTGGCAAAGTCTGTATATTGTTTTTTTTTTCCAAGTTTTGCCTCCTACGTAGAATTAAAGTAAATTACATCTGACTGTAATTGTAATGTATACTCACCCATAGACATAACTCTATATAAAATGTGTCTCAATAACTCATTATGTCATCTTAGTAGTTCTTAATACCCAAGTACAAATGAAGTCTTCCTTACCTGCAGGTTGTTTTCAAGAACAAGGCAAAGCGACCATACTCTTTACACCCTAATGGGGTTTCCTATACAAAACAGTCTGAGGGTCTGTCTTACGAAGATGGTTCCAAATATTGGTATAAATATGACAATGAGGTTCAACCCAATACTACCTTCACATATTTATGGAAAGTCAGTCCTATGGTTGGTCCAACATCCGAGGAGTCTCAGTGTCGGACCTGGGCATACTACTCAGGTGTTAATCCTGTGAGTACTTACTGCAAAATACTTTTACATATAAAACAAGTATAACAGATTGATTAAAATAAAATGTTTTTTTTAGGAAAGGGACATCCATTCAGGCTTAATTGGACCTTTGCTGGTGTGTCAAGAAGGTACCCTGCACAACAACACCCTGCACAGGATGAGGGAGTTTGTTCTCCTTTTCATGACCTTTGATGAATCACAAAGCTGGTACTACAACAGGAACCAAGAGCTCATTCAGCGCAAGAGCCGAAGAAGAACTCTGGATACAAACCACGAGAAATTCAAGTTTCACAGTAACACTTTTTCTTTCTACTCATGTTTGAACTTAATAAAACAAATGATAGCTATAAGCAGTACAACAGGAACTTGTAAATATAGTTCTACACACTGGCTGCATAAATATTCAAGTTAAGCTTAAACACTGTTATATTTTAATCTAATTACCAGCTAACAAAGGACAAAGTGTGTTTTCTTGTCTGTTGTTTCTGTAGCTATCAATGGAATAATATACAGCCTTAAGGGCTTGAGGATGTTCTCTGAACAACTTGTGCGCTGGCACTTGATCAATATGGGTTCCCCCAAAGACTTTCAAAGTATTTACTTCCACGGACAGACATTCATCCACAAGATGACCAAAGGCTACAGACAGGCTGTCTACCCTCTGCTGCCAGGTAAGAAATCTAAAAGGTTTGCTTCAATCCACACAAATTTTCAAAGAGTCAGAGAGGTTTTTTGGGACCTTGTTCTGTTCGGATTGCAATTTAGGTTTTTCAGATAGCGCTAACTAACAGCAAAAATCATCTTGGTTATCAAAAAAAAGGTAAAAAGAAAAAAAAATGAGTCCAAATTACTAGTTCAATTCAGCTCTAGATTCAAATCAAATTATAGTCAAATCAGTTCACATTCTGATACAATACATCCTCATAGAGTAAATTATGAAAGCCTAGGAAATAAAATTTATCTATCTAAGAAAGTAAGCAGCTTTGATTGGATAAAAATAACTATCTTTTAACAGCTGAAACTTAAACTTAAAAAAAAACGTGTCTGTGTGTGTGGTGGTGGTGGTGGTGGTGGGGGGTCTGTGGTGGGGGGCATATCATTTTTACTTTTACTTAGATATTTCTTTCAAGTACTTTATTTACCTCTGGTCCTCTGCTATATAAAACTATAAATAACTGATTTTGAATGTTGTTTGTGCAAACAGAAACAAGTACAGTATTACTGTAGCACAGGGCTATTCCACTGGCTGCCACATTCGGACCACCAGTGACCAAATTTCAGGCCGCCAATTGGTTCATTTATCTCTTAGCCCACACCCCCAGTTTTCTACTTTAATTACTATAAGTTATTTTGGTTAAACATAGGCATGTTTGGTATCTACAGAAATGTCAGAATCTTGGCTAGAAGCTGGTAACAACCAAGCAGATAAAACTATGAAAGTGAAAATAAAATTGGTTTAAAAATTTGGCAAGTCAGAGATGTCAAAATAATATTTGTGTCAAATAGGAGGCATATTGTGTTATGTTTGTTTTTGAAATTGTTTAATTATCACTATTTTTATAGGGCTTTTCATGTTGTATTCATGATTAAATGCAGCAAAATAAACTAATTCCAAGGTAACAGATCTTTGTAATACATGGTTTATTTACATGACTTTAATTGCTGGATGTTCGGCCCCTCAGCTGTTGACCTGCAGTAACTGTGGCCCCCGGAGCAGTTTAGTTGAGTCGCCCTGCTGTAGAACTAATGTTAACACATTTACAAAACTTCATCACAGTTCTGACGAACATCAATTTCTGAAATGTTTCATACAACATTGCCACAGGTGCAAAAGCAACAGAATTGAAATACATGTTGAAAGTCCTTAAAAATAAATTATGTGGAATAAAGTTTCAGCCAAAATATTATATTAGTAAAATATCTATCGTCATCATGAAGTTAGTTGACACATTGTTTCTGTATTTTCAGGGAGCTTTGCAACACTGGAGATGTATCCATCCAAACCTGGACTGTGGCAACTGGAGACAGAAGTTGGTTTAGCCCAAAAGAAGGGCATGCAGACCCTCTTTCTCATTGTTGATAATGGTACATACAATTTAATGTCAAGTCAATTTATTCAAAGGCTAATTACAAATCAAGCAGTGACCAAAGTGCTCTGTACTCATTACTTGAATTGGCTCTTACAAGAAACATTATTTACTACTCAGACTTAAAATTGATTGCATCCTTTTACAAAAATTGTTCTAACACAAAAAAAGAGGAAATTGCTGCTGTTTTTAAATATTTTTAGAAGCACTTCTTTTAATGCTAACCCAGTGATCCAGTGAGGAAACAAAGTCCATAGAATTTCCTAAGTTTGGGCATCAACTTCACTTTTAGTATGATTTCTACAAAATCCTTTATTGGATCCGGAAAAAATAGACTTCAAGTGTCCAGAAACTGCAGAGTGAGAAAGGTTCTTGGAAAATAGAAATGTCCCAAGAAAGCCTGAAATTTCCCACAAAAAAAGTCAGTAAGAAATTCAAATACATTACTGGTTTCTCAATGCAAGAAGACCTGAAAACAATTTTTCAATTTAATTCAGTTTATGAAGTGCTAAGTCACAAAATATGTTGTCTCAGTGCACTGTACACAAAAACAATGTAAGGAAGCCAGCAAATAGTGTTGAATCATTTTGTCACAGTGTCCCATCCTGAGCAGCACATTGGAAATAGTGAAAAAATCCTCCCTGTTAATAGTAAGAAACCTCCAGCAGAACCAGATTTGGGACAGGCAGCCATCTGCCTCGACCAGCTGGGCTTGAGAGGACTGGACAGAGACACAGACAAACACAGAAGGACTGATCCATGTTTATTTTCCTCTGGAAGAGAGACAAAGAAAACACATGTTGAATGTGTGTGTGTGAATGACTGTAGTGTAAAGTGCTTTGGGGTTCAATGGGGCTTGATACAGGCTAAATAAGTTCAGTCCATTTACCATGATATTGATAGAAATACAACAAATGTAGAGGAGAGTGACAAAAGACAGGAGCAGAGTGCGGAAATGTGGTCCAACAGTCTAAACCTGTAGCAGCAGAACTAAGGAATAATCCAAGAAACCAATCCTAACTATAGGATTTGTCAAAAAGGAAAGTCTTCAGTTCAGCTTTAATTGTAGATGGAGTGTCAGCCTCAGGAAGAGAGAAGCCTGAAAGCTCTGCCTCCCATTCTACTTTTAGAAACTCTAGGAACTACAAGTAAACCTGCAGTTTGAGAGCCAAGTGCTCTGTTAGGAAAATATGGAACAATAAGATCTTTAATAAGATGGGAGTTGTTAAGAATTTTGTATGTTGGAAGTAATATTTTAAATTCTATTCTGAATTTGACAGGGAGCCACTGAGATCAGGGGGGGCGTTCCTCCCAACCACGCCCCTCCAGGTCTCATGTGAGTGTTGAAGTCCCCCAGCAGAACAAGGATGGTTTGTTATTGGACTTCTGTGCTCGTCATGGATTGTCCATAACAAACACCATGTTGAAGCAAATGGGTGTCCATATGTGATCTTAGCACCAGGACACCTGAGGCCGCAGTTCGATGATCGACTTTGTTGTCGTTTCATCTGATCTGTGGCTGCATGTCTTGGACACTCAAGTGAAGAGAAGGGCGGAGCTGTCAACTGACCACTACCTGGTGGTGAGTTGGCTCCGTTGGTGGGGGAAGATGCCAGTCAGACCTGGCAGACCCAAACTTATAGTGAGGGCCTGCTGGGAACGTCAGGAGTCTCCCGTCAGACGGAGCTTCAACTCACACCTCCGGGAGAACTTTGAACATGTTCCGGGGGACGTGGGGGGACATTGAGTTCAAGTGGGCCATGTTCCGTGCCTCATCACTCAGGAAGAGCAGTGTGGTTTTCATCCTGGTCGTGGAACAGCAGACCAGCTCTACACTCTCAGCAGGGTCCTGGAGGGTGTATGGTAGTTCGCCCAACCAGTCTACATGTGTTTTGTGGACTTGGAGAAGGCATTCAACCGTGTCCCTCGGGGACTCCTGTGGGGGGTA
>JAUBOC010000160.1:23188340-23198756 GCA_032275365.1 Anablepsoides cearensis | reverse complement strand
TTATTGAAAACTCAAGACAGCCATAACATTATGTTTCTTTACAAGTGTATGTAAACTTTTGACCACAACTGTAATCATGTTTTTCAGACAGTTCATGAGTTACATGTTTCAGTGTTTTAATAATATTAAGTCACACAAGAAAGTCTGCACTACAAATTCAGGAGCAGTTCAAGAGTAGTGTCCTTTGTTGAAGACAAGATTTTGACTTAGTACTTTAAAATGTAACAATTTATGGTCTGAGAGGCAATAAAACACATTCACAAAATGAGACATGCAAAGTTATAGAAAGACTTTTTGAAATGTAAGATCTATATTTGGTCAACTGGCTTCATGGTTAACTGAGCTTATTGTCTTTGTTTTTAATGTCTTCTTGGATTTCAGGATTTGGGGATATCGAAAGTGGGTCATATGAAGAGAATTCTCCAGGGAACCAAGGAGCTGGCCAAAGCCTCAATGGTTGACCTCTGAACTGGGAGCGAAATCTGCCGTAGAGGGTAACAAAAAAAAATCCTCTAACGTGAGAGGACACTTTGACAGCGTCTCAGGCAGTGAGGTAGCAGACAGGTATCTGTTCAGAAAGACCTTTGTGGTGTTGTGAACAAGATGCATTTACATTTGTTTGTGCTTTCGTGCCGAAATGACAGTGACAACCTTTGAGGAAGGTTTGAATGGAAGTCACGGAGCTTCACAATGACAACAAAAGCCATTTCTAAGTTAAAATCACTCTCATAGCACATAATCAGATATGCAGCCAAGCAGTCAGATGACCAGTGGTCTTGAGCTGTGACAAACAAGTAGCAAAATGACAACTTCCATGATTGTTGGGTTCAGTTGGCTGGTGTGAGCTGCAGATGCAGTGAAACAAGTTCTGAAGTGACAGAAGATAAACGTCACATCTCCTGTAGGTGTGAAAAGGGGTGGAATGCTGCCGCAGACTATGCTTGCTCATCTTTAAGTATCTTTAAATTGCATGATTAGTGTCTTGACTTTATATGTGCTAAATAACACTTGAACAAGTTTACATGACTTATTAAGTATTGCAATGCTGATTGTTACTACTGAACGCCTCTTTTTTGTCTAAACGTTAAGTTTTGTTTTATTACTTTTGAGTTGAATTCATTTTGCTTGCATGAAAGTGATGTGTCCAAAATTCCTGTCAAGTGCCATTCTCTGTCATTTGGTGTAAAATGTGATTTATTAGCAAGTACCATAAGAAATGTTTGGCATGGATGGAGTTAGTGTATGTAAGCAGACGTGGTTTCTATGGGTGTGAAATACATTGCCTTGAAAAAGTATTCATAAATTTTGAACTCTTGAACATTTTGTCTTGTTACAACTATAAACTTTGAAGTATTTCACTGTAATTGTATGTGAAACCTGCACTTAGTGTGACGTTTACTGTAAATGTGAAGTGGAAGGAAAATGGTTTTCAAAATACTAAACCAGTCCATTGTAGCTTCAGCTGTATGTCTTTGGTAGTTGTCCTGCTTCAAGGTGATTCTCCAACAAGTTTTCTTCCAGGATTGTCCTGTATTTAGTTCCATGAATCTTTCCATCAACTCTGACTAGCCAGCATGTCCCTGCTGAAGAGTAGCATTCCCACAATGCTGCCATGTTGCACTCAGGGGATGGTAGGGTCAGGGTGATGTGCAGTGTTGGTGTTTTGCATATAGACCGAAACATTCCATTTGGGTCAGATCTAAATTTTTCTTCCATATCAGCCGGTTCGGATGTTATCAGTCCAAATAAATGGACGTTATTAGCGGTTATCAGTCCCATAGAATGGCTTCAGTCTGTTCCGACAGTGCCCCCTAGTGGGTTACCAGTGCCATATACTGGACAGCTACTTTATCGTAGCCCATGTAATTTTCTGTAAAATTAACCTTAGTGACTTTATGCCTCATATTAAACAGATTAGTGACTTTATGCCTCATGCTAACCAGCTGACAGTCTGAAGCCATTCTATGGGACGGATAACGGCTAATAACGTCCATTTAACGGATGATAACATCCGAAGCGGGTGTCCATATGTCCATAAATATGTTTCTTCCAGGTTTGTGAAGTGACTAATAGTGATTTTGTGACTGTGTCACCTAAGCTGTGGATCTCTACATCTATTAGCATGGGCTTTTTGTCTACTTTTCAGATAAATGTTCTCCTTGGTCTAGTTGTTTGGGCATGTAGGTTTTCAGTTGTGCCATACTTTCCTTGTTTGAATGATGGATTAAAACAGTGCTCCATGAAAGGTTCAAAAGATGTTGTTTTATAACCTAAACCTGTTTTAAATATTTCAACAACTACATCCCTGAGTTTTCTTCTGTGTTTTTTAGTTTTCATGATGCTGTTTTCTCAGGTCTTCTCAAAAACACCTGTTTTATACTGATATTTAATTACACACACTGTAGTTACTAACGAGGTGACTTTTGAACTGGGTTTTAGTTCTGGGCTTAAGAGTAAAGGGGATTGAATACAAATGCACACCGCCCTTTTCAGATTTTTATTTGTAAAATTTTGCGAACTATAATTTTTGTTCCACTTCACATTTACGTGTTACTTTATATTTTTTGTTTCAGATCAAATCCCAGTGAAATACTTGGGAGTTTGTGATTCGTACTGTGACACAATGTGGAAAAAGTTCCGGAGGTGTTGAGACTTTTTCAAGATACTGTATGCATTTAAATGAATGTTTAACCCTCCCGCTGTCTTTGTGGTGTCCATGTGACCCCATCCGTGTTTGCTGTGGGGGTGGGGTTCTCCTGACCCCCACCTGATTAAACGGTGGTTGGGGCGACAAAGTGGGGTTGGGATGGGGTCGTTAGGTGGTGTTTGTGGGTGGCCTGGCTCCCCAAGAGACAGCCATGACTTTAACTAGCTAGCTTTGTTAGCGCGCAGCAAGGACAGCGGGAGGAACACTCCGATGAATTAGAACAGACCCTTCTTAACAAACCAGTAGACTCTTAGTTTTTTCTTTAATTTAGGTTTAAGGAAACATTGGTTTAGACAGAGAAGAGAGCTGCTAGTAAGGTGCCAGCCACGTAATGTGGAATAGATTTATTTTTTTTATTAAGCTAAAATGCACTTTTCACTCCTAGCTTTTTGCAAGCACAAATTCTCATATCAAAATATAGAACTAACAGTTCACCTCAATTTTGTACCTTTTGACTATTTGACAGTATTTAACACTAAAGCAGTTAGATATGTTTTTAATATGGAATCAAGCGGTTGACTTTCAGCCCGCATTACTTTATTAAAGTGCAGCTTTACTTCTTCAATTTGCATGTCATTAGAACACATTTCCTGTTTTCGGTTTCTTTAAGAGTGGTCGCATTACAGGGTATATTTGTATAAGTGATGCTAAGTTTGTAAATACATATGCACTGTACATACAATATCCAAGTGTATGCAAACAATTTCAGTGTTATAGTCTAATGCATTTGTAGTTTGGCATGCATTGTCAACAGCTCACCCACTGGGTTGTGTATATTACACCTTAAGAGTTGTGTACCGTCAATTTTGGTCAAATCTCTTGTAAATGACAATGCTGTTGTATTTTTAATGATGGTGCAATATCTGATCTGTTGTTTTTCTCTATGGTGTTTTTCAACATGTTTCTCTGGAAGGAAGAGACTTTGAATGGGTGTTATATTTTTTGTACTCTTGCAGTCGTCTTCATACTTTGAGGATTTTAAAATGAAATTATACGAACTGACGTCTTTTTCTACAGACTCCAAATTTCTTCCTGTGGTTCACTTGTTTGTAAATTTGCTCCTTTGTGCTTCCAAGTTAAGTCACTAAAGTGGGATGAAAGGATTTAGGCAGACCTGACTGTTGTGGTACTGTGTATCATAATGTTTTTTGTGTTCATTACAACACTATCATATTCTTTTAGTCATATCAGCAGTTGTACACTTTTCATTAGAAAGTAATTTTTCTTTCTAACTTTTCTTTTAAATTAATTAACCTCACTTTAAAGAAACGGAACAGTATGACAAATTAAATACAGATGGTATTTACACAAGATATTTTGTTTTGCTTTCTTCAGAATGTCTTTTTCTTGGTTTTTCAGTTTCTCCCTTTAAGGTTCGCCACATTAGATCATCTGTTTTTATCATACTCTATCCTTAATGTCCTCATCTGCATATCTTCCTTCAGCTCATCCATGACATGTTCCACTATATCAACTGCACCTCTCTGAGCTCTCTTCCACCTGCCCCCTTACTCTCGCTGCACATCACAATGTAATCTGCAAATATAGTTCATAGGATCAGTTCTATTGCAAAAGTTTTATTTATTAGCAAGAATCCATTTAGCTTTAAGAACAACTAGCCAACAGTAGAGGGAAAAAGTTTTTAACCCCTTTTAAAGTTGCTGTTTTTTTCAAAGCAGACATTTGTGCATTGAAATGCATTGATTTATATTACTGGATTGGACATTGCCTATTAGTGCTAATATTTTCTTCCGTGTAAAGAGCGCTGCCATTAATATGTGTTGATTGTGGACGTAAGAATGCTATGTTTATACAGTAGATCACAGCTTTGCTCCATCATTCTGCACCTTTACAACCCATGAGAGCAGGTTTTTCAATAGTGTGAATGTGTAATGTTCAGTTACACATAATGGTGATATTTAGTTATCTATGAACGTTTTTACTTGTTAACGCTATTAAGAATATACTTTTAAAGTAGAGATGCCTAGAGTTGGCCTGATCCATTTTTCATATTTCATATTTTGCACATTATTGTAACATACTTTCTTCCAATTAGTCTGGTCTTGGTCACCCAGTTTAAATCATTTATCAGGTCAGTTTTACATATAGATACTTTTATGTGGAGAACTTGGGTATAAATAATTTTGAATATCAGGATTTCTAATTAGGTTTTTATTCAGCTGGATTGAACTAATTCATTGAAATAGAATAAAGCTTAATATTCCATACCCAATAGTTTTGTTACCTGAGATTGTACGTTTACTTTAGTTTATTACTTGTTTTTATTTTTGGTATTTTACACCAAACAATAACCTCCCACCACCATTAGAGGCCTGGTACTCCTGTATTTATGTCTGCAAAATAACCATACTATTTATCACATTTACTGTACATTGTAGTCTTGTAGATGTATTTCACAATAATTAAATGAATAAGAAATACTTTTTGACATGTTCTGCCTAAGCTGCTTGTTAATTCGCAGAAGTCTCTTTGTATGTGATAAATATTCCAATAGTGCGTTATAATTAGTTTTATGTTGTACCTACAATATCTGACACTGTGTTGGAAAAAAAAAATTATATTAAAAATGTATTGAGGTCAACAAAATATATATTTAATCTATATTTTTATCACATCTGCAGCTGTTAAGTTACAGCTGTGACAGACAGTAGTAGCATATTATTCTGCACATACTTTCTACTTTTGTAGCTCTGACAACTGTTTACTGATTGCGATTATTAAATTTGGTGCATAATTAACATGGGTCTGCCTGCAGCTAACATTACGGATTGCTGAACAGCTGACCTAAATGATTGCTTTACTATAGCAGATACAGTAGATGTGTGTAACTAAGTTTGAAATGTTATTCCTTGTGCTTTTGTCTATGAATTGTGCTACAGTTTATAGCACAACATTCAGCTCCTGATGCAGCTCTGCACACGTAGACATGTGGTCAGTGTTGATCCACAATCAACACAGAGCAATGGCTGCGCCTTTGCACATTTCAAACCATGTGACGTCCAATCCATCAACATATATCAATGGGTAAAACTTTGCATGTGTTATTTTGTTTAACTCTGTACTGTAGAGGTTATAAATTAGCTCTTAAAGTGATCCTACACCAGGTGGTTCTGTTAGCATTGATGAGATCACTGCTGCCCTGCTTAGAGCAGCTTTCCACATGCTAATAACCCCCAGATATAATAATCTCAGACACAAATCTCTTCAAACTTTTCTTTAAAAGTATTTATTTTAAAGGTAAGTGATTGTTTTAGATTAAAGATTCAGCCTTTTGTTAAAGCAGATTTATGCTAAATTATGATTACAGTTACATGCTGACATAGCATTTATAACAAAGTTTTTATAGAACTAAGTGTTTCCTGACCTCTATTGCAGCCGATAAAACTGAATGTATGTTATTAACTGGAATAAAATTCAACAGACAAAACATAAAATAGCTTTGGTTCATTTTGTCTGCAAGGACATAAAAGTGAGAATTGCCTTTTTTTTACCCAGTTTGTTCCAGCTTTTCTACATAAAACTGCAGATGCAAGTCAAACGCTGATGTGACTCAATTTCTTTGGAACCACGTGTTCCTCCGCATGTTTCCTCAAGAGGGAGATCCAACATCTCTTACTGGTCAAGCAGTTTTAACTAAGAGTTATTTAGGCCCACATCGGTTCAGTTTACTATGGAGCTTTTTACTGTCTTTCAGTCAGAAATAAACACATAAATAATACAAACCAAAGTCAGGTTTTGGTAAATATGCGTTTCTATGTTTTGTTTTTAATCATACAGCCTAAGACATGTCAAAATGACTCATTTACAACAAACAGAACAAATTCTGTTTTAGTCTATTGCTCCTCTGTTAATAAGGTAATCTTTTAGTTTTGCTTCTTTTATTAATTTTTTTAAATAAACAGATTTACATGAAGAATTTAAACTGCATATTGATTAATTGGTAAATCTTTTTAGTTATTGCAGGGGTGTGCAATCTTTATAAACCGAAAGATCTATTTTTATAGTCTTTCCTACTAAATAAAACTCCCAAAATTTATTAGAACCATGTCACCCTCTTACAGTATTTCTCGTTATTGTAGAAAAATAGTTAAAATAGTAGATGTATTGAAAGTGTTGAGTTGCATCCTGATACAGTAAAGATAAAAATAAAACATTTTATAAGTGATTTAAGACCCAACTGTCCTCAAATCAAAGGCCACAGTCTGTATTAAACAGCTTTAAGGCAGCTTGCTTTTATTATAAATGTTAATTTGGTATTAGAATAAGTTGGTTGGTCTGCTCAAAATAAGAAATGCTAAGTTTAAGCAGCGTCATCATAGGTACATAACAAACAGACTTAAACATAAAAAGCAACTGTTCTGGATGAAAATGTTTTTAGTTGATTTCTGAAACATTTGCTTTGCATCTTAAACACAAAAGAGGAAGGTTTTCTGTATTGTCTGGGAGGGATTTAGGATTTATTTGAAATACACAATGACGCAATTATTCAATTATTCATTCAGTCTGCTCCAAACTTTGACTACATATGAAAAACAACACAGAATGTTAATGTAGTACAGGCAGCCACTGAACCAAAAATATGTTTTCTTAATTCATTAAGAAGTCACAAGTTAACTAATGAACTATTAGCTCATTAATTAAACTGATCACTGTCTTTTAAACACTTTTACTTTATTCAATCAATGTTTAATCATTCCATGATGCAGTTTTAATGTAAAGCTGTGCATAAAGAGTATTTATAGTATAATTTAGAATAGAATGGAGATATACTTTGTTAATCCCCTGAGGGATGATTTCTGAATTCCCACAAGCAGCAAAATATTAATTCAATTTATTTATATAGCGCCAAGTCAAAACATGTGTCGTCTCAGGGCATTACTGCTGTGATTCTACAGCTCAGTGCTAAAACTAACCATTCCTGTTTTATTAGAATCCAAAAAGTTGAGTTCAACTCATGTTTAGTTAGAAAATAAACTTAAAAGCCACATATCTTCAGAGCCACAGATTGCAGATACCTGTATTTTAGTGTGTTTTCTTCTTTCTGTATCATTTCTGCCTTCCATCAGTTCAACCCTCCCAGACACTAAATTAAATCTGTCTGTGTCTGAAGGGTCCATCTGTGTCATTTTCTCCATATAAAGATGTTGCCACGATTTTTATTTATTTTTAATCTGTGCTGTATTTTCTCAAATGGTCTGTAAATAATGCTGCAAACTGCCTGTTTTCGTAAAGACCAACCAAACTCATGCAAGGATCTTGGCAAACAAAATAAAACTATGTTTTTGACATGATTATCTATGCGACGGGATAAAAAGTGAGTTTCATTTGTTTACATTTTGTTGACAGTGGCACAGGTTTCATTTTTTTCTAGAAATATACTAGACACAATATTTGCATATTTATTGTCCAAGGTTTAATGATATGTTGTGTGATATGTTGTGTTTTCACATTTGGAATATATTGTTACAGTTCTTACCTGTATTACTATCTGGATAATTTAGGTAAAGTAGTTGATCATTTTTATGACTACCATAAGTGACTGTTTTCTGTGCCTTTTTACAGTTAGAACGCATGATTACCTATTTATTATGATTTTGAGTCACTGAGATGTGTATTTTTGTATTCTGAATAAATAAATGGTTTTGATTTTGTTGTTTATTTTGAGGTGCCTTAAACAGGCCACCTATTCATATCTCTCTTCTTCAATAAAACCAGATGCATATGCAGTGTGTTTCTGTTTTGTTCTCTTTTAATTATTTCCAGAATAAAAGCATCCTGTAAAAAGACATAAGGACAGAAAAAGGGTGGATGTGTTATGTGGTCAGAGGAGTTCACAGTGGGGAGCAACATAAACACCTGGGGCCTCGTGTATCAGCGATGCACAAAAACCTTGCATTTTCCCTTTTCCACGCAAAACTCCAGATGCATCAAGACGGAAATGAAGGTGGGAATGTTCTGCCCCACACCAACTCCAGGGCTGGCGTACTCCCATTTCTGTGGTTCTGGTTCCATTGGCGACACTTAGAGGTGATTCTGGGAAACTGTTAATGATGTGAAAATGATTATTGTTCACACACCAGACCCACCATTAACAATTATTACATCCACATGTACGCAATTGGATAACGTTGAGCCAAACATTTCTTTAACGGGAACAGATTCAGTTTTACTTGATATAATAAATAGTGTAATACACGGTACACAGAGTGTGTATTTATACCTAGAGTATTTTTTGATCCACAATGACGACAGGCTCATCAGCCGTTTTCAGCTTCTAACTTTCAGCGTCCTCCGGGAGCTGCGTGTGCAGCAGAGGCACGCACACTGGGGTTCCACAGGGGCTTACCAGAGGGAGCTGACACCCTGAGCAAAGTCATTCCCAGTGGTGGGCAGCAATAATCTAAAACTTAGTTCCACTAGCCCTAAAACACTAACTCAAATTAGGTCCCCTAATTCTAAAGCACTAAACTAACCCAGTTAACCCATGAACATTCTTCAACAGACAACATGAGTCACATGTTAATCTCTTAACACTTACTGACATTCCACAGCCATATTTGGGATCATATAATGTTAATATAATGTCATCTAGTAGATAAGTGACACATATGAACAAAATGTGACAGTTTTCACCCTCAGTTGTTAACATTAACGTAATCAATAACATTTATAGACCTCAATTAGTGCTTCTAAATTTAGCCTATGAATTTAGTAAGTGCTAATCCACTAATAAATTTTAAATTCAGCAAATGCCCTAAATCACTAATCAGAAAATGAGTTCCCCTATTAGTGCTTTAGTGGAACTGTGCCCACCAATGGTCATGCCCAATGGAACGACCTCATCCAGATGATTCTAAAGTTTAAACAACCGACATCATGTCACAACATGAAAACTCTCCACTGAGGCGCAGAGACTCGTTTCTACATCCATCCATCTTCTGTACACGCTTAATCTTTTCAGGGTCACGTGTGTCACTGGTGCCCATATCCAGCAGTCACAGTGCGAGGGGCGGGGTACACCCTGGACAGGTCGCAAGTCCATCCCAGGGCCACACATAGAGACAAACAACCATTCACTCTCTCACTCACACCTAGGGACACTTTAGAGTTATCAATTAACCTGACAGTCGTGTTTTTTGGTCTGTGGGAGAAAGCCGGAGTACCCGGAGAGAACCCACGCATTCACAGAGAGAACATACAAATTCTACCCAAAAAGGTCCCCGGGCCCCCCGGATTTGAACGGGCGACCTTCTTGCTGAGAGGCATCAGCTCTACCAACTGAGCCACACATGTATGTTTCTACAAACCAACTGTTAGATAAACAAAGATCTATGTTCTATCAAACATATGAGTTCCTCTGTGTTTATAGTAATTATGTGAATAAACTCGTGTGCAAAGTGAATATTTCCAAAATGGAGGACTGCTGCGGGTGCACACCACAGCAGCTTCACACGCAGACACACAGGTTTGTTTTTATACCCCTGTGGGGACCGTGGATTGACTTCCATTTAGTTTTTGGTAATTTATAGCCTAACCCTGACCATTTAGCCAAAGCTAACCTCACAGGTATCTGAGCCTAAAACTAACTTAAACTCAGTTCTTCTCACCTTGGTCATAAACCAACCATCCATACCCATGGGCACCCTATAGGTGTGGATGCTCATGTATCATCTGGGGGGGGGGGGGGG
>JAUBOC010000160.1:23174391-23186639 GCA_032275365.1 Anablepsoides cearensis | reverse complement strand
TATCAATTAATCGTAAGTCGATCGATAAGATCTATCAACTTTAGATTAATCCATTAATCGATAACTTGCATCCCTACTCTGAATTATGTGGTGAGTCCAGACGTGGCGCAGAGGCGCCCAACAATGGTCTCTTGATTTCAGTGAATAAAGCCAAGCCACTCTCTCAGATTTATCCACCATTGTTTATACAATGAGATTGGCAGAGCAGAGGAAAACAACCAAAAGTCGAGAGGCTCCTACCAACGCACCTTTTTCCACACTTTGCTCAGAAGCACATCTAGAGTGATTTTGACGCTCAATATCATGCGTTTGACTTCAAAGTGCACAAGCGTCCAACGCCGCAAGGTGGACCCTTTTTGATGCACGAAATGTGTTTGGTCTGAACGCAACATAAGCCTACAGCTGCATAGCTAAGGGATAACTCAGGAAAATTAAGCTTTACTACAGAATTGATCTAAATGAAAAATGCTACGTGTATGCCTATTCATGAAGGTGTGAATTAGTGAACTTGTCTGGGTATTAAGCCAAATACAAAATGGAATTTGGAAACTCTTGCTGGAACACTGGAGGTGGGGCACGTTGGCGAGAGCCTGGTGGCTGGGCTTCCACCCATGGAGCCTGGCCGGGCACAGCCCGAAGAGAAGACGTGGGTCCCCCTTCCCATTGGCTCACTACCTGTTGGAGGGGCTGAAGGGTCGGGTGCGATGTGTGATGGGCAGTAGTCGAAGGCGAGAACCTTGGCGGTCTGATCCTTGGCTACAGAAGCTGGCTCTAAGGACGTGGAACGTCACCTCTCTGGTGGTGAAGGAGCCTGAGCTGGTGTGTGAGGTTGAGAGGTTCAGACTAGATATAGTCAGTCTCACCTTGATGCACCGCTCTGGCTCTGGAACCAGTCTCCTCCAGAAGGGTTGAACACTCCTCCACTCTGAAGTTGCCCATGTTGAGAGTTGCAGAACAGGAGTGGGCATACTTATTGCCCCCCATCTTTGTGCCTGTCAGTTGGGGTTCAGCTCGGTGAACGAGAGGGTAGCCTCCCTCCGCCTACATGTGGGGGGACGGGTCATGTTGTTTGATGTGCCTAAGAGTAGTTCAGATTACCCACCCATTTTGGAGTCCTTGAGGGAGGGTGCTGGAGAGCGTTCCTAATGGGGACTCCCTCGTTCTGCTGGGGAACTTCAACGTGCACATGGGCAATGACAGTGAGACCTGGAGGATTGGGGTTGGGAGGAACGGCTCTTGGCACCAGGACACCCTAGACCACAGTTCAAGGATGGACTTTGTGGTCATTTCATCTGATCTGCGGCCGCATGCCTTGGATACTCGGGGGAAGAGAGGGGCGGAGCTGTGAACTGACCAATACCTGGTGGTAAGTTGGCTCAGACTGTGGGGGAGGATGCTGTTCAGACCTGGCAGACCCAAACGTACAGTGAGGGTCAGCTGGGAAAGTCTGGCAGAGTCTCCCGTCAGGCTTTACAGTGTTTATTAACTTTTTAAAGCCCAAATTTGACTCCTTATGCAGTTCTTGTTAGCTTTTGAGCAACTTGTTCTGCAGTTTTACCATGATATCATCAGCGTACATAATTATGTTAACATTGGACGAAGAGAGGAGATCATTGATGTAAAGAGAGAAAAGCAGTGGCCCTAAAATCGAGCCCTGTGGCACCCCCATATTACATGCTTTTAAACGAGATGTCATGTTTTTAACCATTACACACTACTGTCTGTCACTAAGATAAGATTTTATGCAATTTTGTGTATTTGTATGTAAAGAGAATTTGCTTATTAATAATTCATGATTTACAGTATCAAAAGCCTTACACAAGTCAAGGAAGACTGCTCCTACCACTCCTTCACCATCTAGGCTCGATTTTATCTCTTCTAGTAGGTAGCAGCAAGCAGTTTCAGTAGAATGTTTTTTTCTAAAACCAGAAAAAGACCTATCAGGTCTTTTTGGCCTGTTGGACTCTGGAAGCAGCTGATAGGTATTGGCAGTCCAAGCAGATTCCGGCTCGAGTGGTCACTGAGGCAGAAACTCAGGCATGGGAGTAATTCGGAGAGGCCATGGAAAAAGACCGCTTTGAGAGATTCTGGTCCACCATCCAGTGTCTCAGAGGGGAAAGCGGTTCAGTACCAACACTGTTTATGGTGGAATGGTGCACTGCTGCCCTCAACTTGGTACATTGTGGGTCGGTGGGCAGAATACTTCGAAGACCACTTCAATCCCACCAAAACCTCATCCAATGAGTGGGCAGAGCCTGTGGACCCCGGGCCAGTTTCTCCAATCTCTGGTGCCGAGGTCACTGAGGGGGTTAAAAAGCTCCTTGGTGGCAAGACGCAGGGGGTGGATGGAATTCATCTGATGTTCATTAACGCTCTGGATGTTGTCGGATTGGTTTGGTTGATGCGACTCAACAGTATTTCATGGACATCCAGGGCAGTTCCCTTGGATTGGCAGACCGTGGTTGTGGTCCCCCTATTTAAAAAGGGTAAAGCAGAGTGTGTTAAAGCAGAGTGTGTTACAACTACAGGGGGATCACACTCCTAAGCCTCCTTTGTAAGGTCTGTTCAAGGGTCCTGGAGAGGTCCGCATTGTCCGTAGTAATTCGGTTTGCTGCAAGAGTTTGGACTCCGCCAAAGTTGGCCTTTGTCACCAATTCTGTTCATAACTTTTATGGACAGAATATCTAGGCGCAGCCAAGGTGTTGAGGGGATTCATTTTGGTGTATCGCATCTCTGCTTTTTGCGGATGTTGTGGTCCTATTGGCTTTATCAGATTGTGATCTCCAGCTCTCACTGGAGTGGTTCGCAGCTGAGTGTGAAGCGGCTGGGATGAAGATCAGTGCCTTCAAATCCACGACTATGGTCTTGTGCCTCCTCCAGGTTGGGTAAGAGGACCTGCCCCAAGTATCTTGGGGTCTTGTTCATGAATGAGGGAAGAATGGAATGGTAGATTGATAGACAGATTGGTCCTGCGTATGCAGTGATGCGGGTGCTGTACCAATCTGTCATGGTGAAGCAAGAGCTATGTCCAGAGGGCGAAGCTCTCACTTTACCAATTGGTCTATGTTCCTACCCTCTGCTATGGTCGCGAGCTTTAGGTAGTGACTGAAAAAAACAAGATCGTTGGTGTCTGAACTGTCCCTTAGAGAGAGGGTGAGAAACTTGGTCATCCGGGAGGGACTCCGAGTAGAGCCACTGCTCCTCCACATTGAGAGGAGCCAGTTGAGGTGGCTCGGGCATCTGGTTAGGATGCATCCTTGGTGAGGTGTTCTGGGCACATCCCACTGGGAGGAGACCCAGAGGAAGACCCAGGACATGCTGGAGGGACTATGTTTCCCAGCTGATCTTGAGAGGAGACCAGATGAGCTGGCCCAAGTGGCTGGGGAGAGGGAAGTCTGGCTCTCTCTGCTTAGGCTGCTGCCCCCGCGACCCGATCTTGGATAAGCGGTGGAAAATGGATGGAGGAATTTAAAAACTTTTGTGTAAAGTTGTTTTTTACTTGTTTGTTGTACTATCCTTTACCCCCCCCTCTCAAACCATTTGTCTAATGCTAGGTTGCAGTTTTCTGTCTTGCATACTAACAAGGTTTTTCCACTTGATTTCTCCACCAATCTGTGTGTGTACTTCTTCTCTCCCAGGCTCTCTCATCTCTTCCTGGGGGTCTGTGTGAGCTCCTCAGGTCTTTCCACGTTCACAGCCTGAAGAATGACGAAGTTCTGCTACTCAAAGACTCCCGCAGGCTAGCAGAGCACAGGGACACTGGGCCTCAGGTAGGTGTCACATGTCCAATATTGTCTGTCAGCATGGAGGAAATGAGCAGAAATCAGGGAAGTGAGAAGAGACTAAGACGGGAAGTAACAAAAAGTGGACAATTTATAGGAAGTTACATCCTAACATTAAAAAACTGTAGAAACCAGCTGCAAGCAACAAATCTATACAATAGTTATCTGCCCACCACCCCAATGCTTTGCAAAGTCAGTGTAGGTAAAGTTACTTTGTTCATGAAGAAGTAAAAACACATACAAACACTATTTTAAGCAATTTTATGGACATGAGGCATAATAAATTAAAGGCCTAACACTACATATCATCCGTCTCCTTTCGTGCCAAAGTTTTATACTAAGATTGGCTTTTTTTTTGTTGTTTAAGTCAAATCTTGAAAAAATATTGTCCTGTCGCAATATCAAGAGATGTCACACTCCTATTATGTTGTGAATTAATCAAATACTATTAAATCGAATTTTAGCTGAATGACTGTAAAACTGATGGTTAGATGTTGTCTTTGCAAGTTTAGTTGGCTTTGGCCGCCATCTTGAATTGATTTTAAAAAATGTTCTTGTGTAATTCAGAAGCAGTCATTTTCAAAACCAACTCATAAACCTTATTTTTACCAAAAAATGGAAAACCTGTTTGCATCTGTTTTTCATATTCTGTGTTTATAGTCCTCTGTACAATGGCAGATTATTTCCCAGACTAATAATTTGATTGATTAGAAGGCCCGTCTTGAAACTTTTTGATTCTAAAAGTTAATCAGTTTTAGATGTTAATCTAATGAGTACTTTTTAAAAGTTTAATTAAAATCTGTCCCGTAGTTTGTGAGATATTTTGCTAATTACAGTTAAACAGGCACAGGCAAAGACATTATTGTCCTTTCACATTTGGCAGCAGCCAGTAATTACAGTGGTATGAGAAAGCCTTTCCATTTACTGTTTCCTGTGACCCAAAATATTGGCAGTTGTTAAATAAAATATTTTCCTGCTTGTTGGTCATGTCTGTGCAACAGAAAAGTCGACTCTTTCTCACGCTTTGGAGAAACACAGGTGGGACAGACTGACAGATGTTGTTTTTGCAGCCCACTCTTGGAGCTTTGTCCTTCCTGGTTCTGTGAGCCTTGTTTGGGTTCACAGAGGCCCTGCAGCTCAGTCTGTGGGTTTGCTGTCCATTTCAGACAGTGAGACCTCCCACTGATTTGGATTATATAGTGTGGCTTTGCAGAAACTTATTTTGAATTTTGACAATTCACAACAAAAGCACAGCCATAACAGTGCATATTTTAGCCCCCCCCCCCATATGTAATGTAACAAAGTGAAGTATTTCCCAATAACAGCTGGTCTGTCCAAGTGACTGCAGAACACAAACCCCTTAACCTTTCTTAGATTCTCTACCCATCACAAATACTCGTGTTTTAAATGCAATTATTTTCTTACTTTTAATACTGTTTTTTTTTTTTTCTTGCAGTGTTGGCTAAAGGCTCTGTGTGTTCTAAGGCATAATTCCTCCCCCTCCACACAGTCTACTGTCACATCCTTGATGGGGTTGCTGGGGTGCTACGTGGCAGGGTTTCACTACCTACTTGAGCTTCAGGCTCTTCACAGAGGTGCACCTGAATCCAACCAGCCAGAGGAAGATGACACCAACCAATCAGTCTCATCAATTGAGGATGATTTTGTGACAGCCTTAGAGCATCTGGAGGAAGAAGATACTGGAGAAAGTCCCTGTAGGTTTATCTAAAGATTTGCAGCCTTTATCAAACTCTGGGTTTCATAAACCAAACCTGAGCTTTAAAATCTTTTTGATTTATGTTTTATCATTAACTGTGCATGAGGCTGTATTGAAGTGGGAAACATTAAACAGTAAATTCAATTAAGTTTTAATTCAGTGTATTTAAACTTTTTCTGAGTGCAAAGTACTCTGTTGGGATTACTGTAAGATATATAAGATATAAGAGCTTTGGATTTTAAAAGTAAAAGTTAAAATTCTGTTCTGAATGTGACAGGGAGCCAATAGAGAGAAGCTAAAACTGGAGAAATATTAACTCTCCTAACTCTCACCAGAACTATGACAGAAGATTAAGTTATTAAATTATTAAGTTATCATTTTCAACATGCATGAATATTGAAATCCCCCGCTATCATGACTTTATCAGTATTCAGTAATAGATTTGATAAAAAGTCTGAAAACCTGTTCTTTTTCTGATTTCCATTTTTTAATGAGAAAGATTGATAATCAAGAACTAATGTCCTTCATATTCAAAGACTTATGACTAATAATTGGTTGAACATTAATCAATGATCCTTGATTGAAAAATAGCAGAAACTCTTCAACCTGTTCTGTGAATATGAACATTTTGAAAATTAGCAGTAATGGACTCACATTTTCTAAAGTCTTCTTATTGTTGAAAGTAAATCAATATAATGATAAGTTAGCAAATATTACCTAACTGAGGATATTCGTTATTTTATAGAACTATTTACTAGTTGAGACAAAATCATGCAATCTTTTAATTTGACACAGTAAAAAAAACTATTCTAAATAGTGAAAAGAATATTTACCACTGTATGACTTTCTAATATGTACTTCTACTATTAAAAAAATGACCTGCTATTTGTCGCTTTTCTTTCTGTTTACACAGCTGCAGTTCCATTTTGCCATTTCAAAAAGCGTGATGTGGCATCACAGACAATCCCAGCACACAGGAGAAGAAAAGAACTGTCAGGCTCCCGTGTTATTCTAAGTTCATCTTCCAAAAAGTACACAGCTAAGCAGTGGTCTGGATTGGATGTGTCTGTTAAAGTGCAAAAGTCACCATCAGGTGTTGAAAGCCAATGGACTTACTGCAGTCCTGGAGCTCATCGTCCCTCCCCTTCTGTTCATATCAGTGAGTCAGAAGAATCTGACTGCTCCAGCCCAAGCCCAGTCATCTTTCTGGATGAAGTAGGCTACCAGAAGAGCCTGCTGGCTAAGCTGGACATCCCCCAGGTACCAGGTGGGCCCAGGGAGCGAGTAGAGGACTCAGATTCTGAAGTCAGTGAGTTCTTTGACAGCTTTGACCAGTTCGATGACCTGGAAGAGCAGAATTCTGAAAGCTGCACTCTCACACTGCCTTTGAACCCAATTAGTTCTTCAACCACACAGGAAAAATGTGCTGAGGCTAGTTCCAGTGGCTCAGCATCCAAATGTGTTTCCAGAGGCTGCTCAACCAAGAATATGAACCCACATCGTTTTGACCAACCCACCCTCCCAGCCAATGTGAAAAAACCAACTCCTCTAAAACCAGGTTCTCCCTACTCAGTTCAAACCGAAGTCCCCGACTCCACTTGGCCTGTCCAGACCCCTCCTGAAGAGACAGGTGGCACTCTCTTTAGTCCTGTCAGTTCTTCTGCTTTTAGTCCATTGGTGGATTCTAGTGAACTACTGGAATATTTCTGGAAAACAGATGAGGATGATCAGGACAACTCAGAGCTACGTAAGCCTCAGGATCTCTGCTCCTTGTACAAAACCTACTCAGACTTTGCAAACAGTCTGTCCAAAGAAATTCTGGAATCTGTGTGTGGCTTCCAGTCTGCTGTTGACATCAGTGACAACAAGAATCTCAGTTGTGTTTGCCACAAGGAGTTTAAAAACTCATCAGGGTATTTTATGAAACTGTCAGACATTCAAGATACCGTAACAGTGGCCAAGCTTCAGAAGAAATCCCAATCTTTGAAAGATGGCATTCAAAGGTTTGCTTCTGACCTGGTGGAGATGAGTTTAGGCAGTGCCCTGCGAGACCTACAAAAAGGAGTGTCCTCCTGCACCACTACTTTATGTCATTTGGCTGCCAAACTCACTTCTTCAGTTTTTCAGATGGCCTTCCATGAAATTGGCATGCGACGTGCCTTTGTCCTGAAAGAACGAGCCATTAGTGGATTAGCTGGCTTCCTTGTTGGTGAGGCCGTCTCTGGAGCACTAAAAGATTTCCTAACAGTGAAAAAACAAATTTTCCACAACACAGTGGCACAATTTGCTGCTGATCTGGCTGAAGAGCTGGTGTTTGAAGGTATCATGGAGGTCTGTCAATTCTCACATCCTTCTACCCCTCTCACCCCTAGTGATTGTTCTTTTGGCCACAGGCATGAGGAGGAGGAGGAGGAGGAGGAGGAGGAGGTAGTGTGCTCCTATGCCTCAGACTTGTCTGAGTCTGTAATTCAGGAAGCTTTCATTGAGCTTTCTCAGGCAGATGTGGCCTTCACTAGCCAGGCGGCTATTAGTGTATCCCTAGACAACATGTGCTATGTCACGGCAGAGAACACCGGCACTCATACCTGCAGTACCTTTGCTAACCAGCAGGTTTTCAGTGCCAGCTCTATTTCAGCAGCCTCAGGGACTTCAGGAGAGGTGGCTCCCTGCACAGTAAAGAATGCTTTGTTCACTGTTTCAGGCATGGCTAGCTGCATTCCTGTACCCCAAGCAGGTTATGCCCTCTCCCACCTCCAGGACACAGAAGAGGCCTGTAATTCTAGCTTCCCAGATAGGCCAAGAACTAGTCCCAAAAGAATAGCTGTTTTGTCATCTGACACCACTACTTCTCATATTCACCTTTACAGTCATCCAACTTTCATATCTGGGGATGACCCCTCCCAACGAAAGTCTTCATTCCAAAACTTTTCTGGGAACATGGTAGATGTGATTGTTTCTGAGGCTTGTGAGCTTATAACTGCCTCTAAGATGAAGAAAAGCTTTGGAGATTGTGCTGATTTTCTAACAAAGAGTATTGGAAACCGAAGGGACTCATCCTCAAAGCAGGAGACTCTAGATTCCATTTCAAACCAGGGAGCAGGTCAAGAATCTTTTAAAAACAATAGATATGTGTGGCAGGATGACTGTATTGAACAAGAAACAGAACTTTGTGTTCCCCCAGTTACTCTTCAGTCAGGCTCTTCATACCGGGGTATAGTCCAGTATGAGATGGATCCCAGGAGGAGAGGTGTGGCTCAAACACATCCTGTAACAGTAGATACTCTTGATGTGCCAGGTATAGCTGTGTGTGGGCAGAACAGGATATCCGCTCCAGTGGATGACTCCGCTCCAAGTTCTGGCCAAAAATCTAGTGGGACACCTGGTACTCCTCCCTCCACTCCCCAACAACCTAATGAAGTCTCCAAAGAGAAACAGATAAAGCAGTTCTCCAAGAAGCTGAAAAGCAAGCTAGCCAAGGAGTTTTCTCCTGCAACGCCACCTCCAACCCCTCATTATCAGCCTGAACCAGGTCCTGGTCCAAAAGACACAATTCCTGAAACGGACAAGGCTGAGTTTATGCTCAGCCTGATGAGGTCTCTTTCTGAGGAGGCAAATGACACAGAGGATGCAGAGGATGAAGAACCAGTTGAAGGAGGTGGTCGTGGCACTAACAGATGTTCAGAGGCAAACAGTGACACGTGTGATCTCAACCAAATGCCCTCTCACAGAATATCCAACAAGGAGGCTTTCCATTATGCTGAGCGGCTAGCCTGTCACATAGTCTCCATGGCAACAGAGATGGATACTCTGGGAATGTCAGAAGAAGAAGGGGAAATTAACATGGGCAGTGAGAGGAGAGATAGTGTGTCTAAGTTCTCAGAGCAGACCCTGAACACCTTGTGGGTGTATGCTGGTGAGGTGGCAGGAAAGGTTATAAATGATGTGAAAAGGCTGGTGAGCTCAGGACAGCAATGCCCATATCACAGAGTTCAGGACCTCAGAAGAAGAAGCTTTGACAGATCAAGCTCTGAATCTTGGCATCACCACCACAGACACCAGTCTCAACCGAGTACAGGTCAGTGCAGAAACAGGACATTAGGGAGGTTGGCTGAGCAGTGGTCCAATGACCTGATAGCCTCCGTTTCCTGGTCTCCAACCTCCACTTCTACCACCAGCTCCAGTTCTGGGCTGTCTTCTCAGTACCCCAGCTGTGAGAGTGTGACAGATGAATATGCAGGCTACCTCATAAGGGTGCTGAAAAAAGAGGGCGGCAGTAGGGAGTTAGTCTTGGACCAATATGCAAGTCGTTTGGCATACCGCTCTATAAAACTGGGCTTAGCTCATGCTAGTCGTAAAATCAAGCAAACATTTTCTTCCACTCTCCTTCAATCCTCTAGGTCTCTGCCAGATAAGTGGAAGGTTTCCGGCAGCGAGACATTGTCACCCAATAACAGAGCAGACTCAGTTGGTTTTCGATCAGGTGAGGATGTTCAGTGTTGTTGTAAGGACCCCAAAGAGCAAAATAAGAGGGAATACAGTGATCTAGTCAACTTTGCTGAGTCTTTGGCATACAACATCACATGTGATGTTACACGCAAACTGCATCTTTCTTCTGTTCGGCTTCCAAAATCTCTCACTGACTCTTGTCTTTATAAGAAATCTAAACTTGAAGACATGGCAGATAATATCATCAGGAACTCCTTCTCCTGCCCTCTGTTGTCTAAGGAGAATAAAAGCAGACATTACCACAGTACAGGAAGTCTGTATGATGGTGGCTACAGCGTTGGGGTGATGCAGGTTATTGAACATTATGCTAAGAAGATTGTGGATGACACACTAAAAATAAGCCTGGCATCAGTTGGACATACTTGGTGGGATGACAAACATTCTCATATCCAAAGGCCAGCAGTGGTTCGGGCTTTAGGAAAAAGAACCTGTCATTATTGTCAGGTCCAGGAGTGTCCATATTGCACCAAACTTGGCAGGCATCAATACCAGTTACAGAGAAAGTTGCGGGGTACGGAATGTCACTCTGCACCTGAGCACCTCTCTGGTGTTCAGATTCCCAAAATCCACATTGACCTGGACCACAGGGCAGCATTTGCAGAGGAGGTGGTGTCTCTGGCAATGGAAACGGCTAAACACGAACTGAGTAACACAAGCCTTAATGCAGACAGTGGGATTGGCCATGATGGCACAAGCTATGCTGAGAGCCTAACTGCTGAAATCATGGCTTCAGCTCTGTCCAACATCTGTCAGGGTGCCCACATCAGGTAACACACAAACACTCAAACACACTAAGTTTTGCAAGTATCATAGTGTTTAGACACACTGGCTGTTTTGTCTATATTTTCTCTTAGGACTAATGCTGCGTTCACACCGAACACGATTTAGGTGTCAAAAACCTGACGCCGCTGATGTTGGTTTGAACATAGCAGAAGGCAATGCACATGTTTCACAGTGTAAATGTAGTTTTTTTTTCATGAGCTTTTGTTAACCAGTGGTGGGCACTAGTCCTCTAAAGCAGTGGTTCCCAAACTTTTCAGCTTTTGACCCACAAATAGCAGCAGCAGAGACCTGTGACCCCAGCTGTTGTTGGTTGATGAACACTGATTTCACCTCAAATAAACAAGAGCACTGTAACAATATTTATTACTCTTTTTTTTGTCCATTTAAAGTACAATAACTTTACTCTTGTAACAACAAAGGCAACAAAAAATTATTGGTTGTTGTAATTTTTTGTGTAATTAATTCAGAAAATCTTTTCAGGATCCCACCTTGATGTTCTGGGACCCCATTGTGGGTCCCGACACCAACTTTGGGAACCACTGTACCATTGTAACTTAAGTACTCAAACACTCTAGTTAAGTAAAAGTACAGATAAACAGACAAAAATGTACTCTAGTAAAAGTAAAAGTACCACATTAACATTTTACTTGAGTAAAAGTAAGTAAGTACTTGCTTTTAAAAATACTTAAAATATTAAAAGTAAAAGTACTTGCTTAATGTATTCTCTAATGGTCTACAGTATCATGAAGTGTGCCTACTGTGTGTATATTTTTAATACATCAGTGGTGCCATTTTAGTGAACAAAGCTGCAGATGATGCATATTTTTGTGTTTACCCTCTGTGATACTGTTCACAATTCGACTTATGATTCTGTACATCATCGGATATTGTGACAACAACTACAGAAGCTGTAAATTCACCACCAACCTCCTCTACCAAATCTCAACAAGTCATTTTCTGAACCAGTTAATTTGAATAAGTCTTTTAAATAAGGCCATGAGTGGCACATTTCCTCTGTTGTGGAAACCATTGTGCGCGTGCTGCTGCTGATGCTCTGCTTTTTTATGAAGGAGAATCTAATTGTAATTTCCTGCTTTGCAGTAGTTCAATGGATCAATTACAGCAATACCCCCTCTCACCAGTGATTACTTTCAAACTAAAAAAAAAACAAATAAATACACACAAAAAAAAACATAATGCAAGGTGACATGAATGCAATTTGTAATTCAACACATTACAGAAATGTAGCGGAGTAGAAAGTACAGATACTTAATGTAAAATGTAGTGGAGTAAATGTCAAAAGTACCCATTATGAATTTTACGTAAGTAAAGTACAGATAGATGAAAAATGTACTTAAGTACATCAACAAAGTACTTGTACATCCAGGGTTCGACAAGATTTTTTTTTTTTACCTGCCCTGTCGGGCAGGTGACAACAAATATTACCTGCCCGACATGAA
>JAUBOC010000160.1:23130771-23145311 GCA_032275365.1 Anablepsoides cearensis | reverse complement strand
GTGTGTGTGTGTGTGTGTGTGTGTGTGTGTGTGTGTGTGTGTGTGTGTGTGTGTGTGTGTGTGTGTGCAGAGTTTGGTATTCCCTATGTTGTGGGACAGTTTTTTTGGCATGCACAGCTACTTGTGGGGACCTAATGTTACTAAATCAAGTAAATCAAGACCTTTGCCTTTTGGCTCAGCTCTTGCTTCATCACGACAAATCGGTACAGCGCTTGCATCACTGCAGTCACTGTAGCACCAATTCGTCAATCAATCTACTGCTTGATTGGAACATCAATAGGCAAGGGAACAAATGGATTCTTCCCTCATTCGTGAACCATACCAAGAGACACTTAAACTCCTCCACTTGGGGCAGGACCTCTTCCCCGTCCTGGAGAAAGCACTCTACCATTTTCTGACTCAAGAACGTGGTCTCGGATCTGGACGCACTGATCCTCATCCTGGTCGCTTCACACTCAGCTGTGAACCACTCTAGTGAGAGCTGGAGATCAAGATCTGATGACACCAATAGTACCATCATCCCCAAAAAGCAGGGATGTGATACTAAGGTCCCTCAACACCTGCGCAGAGAAATTCTATCCATAAAACAGAATGAACAGAATCGGTGACAAAGGGCAACCTTGATAGAGTCCAACTCTCACTTGAAATGAATCCGACTTACTACCGGCAATGCGGACCAAACTCTGACACCGGTCGTACAGGTACCTAACAGCCTTCATCAAAGGGCTTGACACCCCATACTCCCTAACTACCCCCCACAGGACTCCTCAAGGGTCACGGTTGAATGTCTTCTTTGAGTTCACAAACACATGTAGACTGGTTGGGCAAACTCCCATGCACCCTCCAGGACTATGCTGAGGGTGTAGAGCTGGTCCAGTTTTCCACGACCAGGACGTGGGAAGATGTGCTGGTGGGATTGAGGAGATCTTCGAAGTATTCTGCCCACCGACCCACAATGTCCTGAGTTGAGGTCAGCATCGCACCATCCCCACAGTGTTCGTGTTGGTGAGGGTTGCCACCACGACAGGCACCGACAAGCTTGCAGCCACAGTTTAGGTAAGACACCTTGGCAATGGAGGCACAGAACATGGCCCATTCGGACTCAATGTCCCCCACCTCCCCAAGGAACATGTTCAAAGTTCTCCCAGAGGTGTGAGTTGAAGCTCAGTCTGATGGGAGACTCTCTCAGACATTCCCAACAGACCCTCATTATGACCCTTATTATACATTTGGGTCTGCCAGGTCTGACCAGCATCCCCCCCCACCATCGGAGCCAACTCACCACCAGGTAGTGGTCAGTTGACAGCTCCGCCCCTCTCTTCATCCAAGTGTCCAAGACATGCGGCCGCAGATCAGATGAAACAACAACAAAGTCGATAAACTATGGCCTAGGGTGTCCTGTTGACAAGAGCACATATGGACACCCTTATGCTTGAACATGGTGTTCTTTATAGACAATCCATGATGAGCACAGAAGTCCAATAACAAAACACCACTTAGGTTCAGAAGGGGGGGGGGCATTCCTCACAACCACACCCCTCCAGGTCTCACTGTCATTGCCCACATGAGCGTTGAAGTTCCCCAGCAAGACGAGGGAGTCCCCATCAGGAGTGCTCTCCAGCCCCCCCTCCAAGGACTTCAAAAAGGGTGGGTAATCTGAACTGTTGTTAGGTGCATAGGCACAAACAACATTCAGGACCGTCCCCCTACATGTAGGCAAAGGGAGGCTACCCTCTCATTCACCAAAGTGAACCCCAATGTACAGGCCTGCTCATTGCCGCTCAACATGGGCAACTCCAGAGTGAAAGAGTGTCCAACCCCTCTCGAGGTTCCAGAGCGGTGTGTCAAGGTGAGTCCAACTATATCTAGTCAGAACCTCTCAACCTCACACACCAGCTCAGGCTCCTTCCCCACCAGAGAGGTGATGTTCCACGTCCCTAGAGCCAACATCTGTAGCCGAGAATCAGACCGCTAAGGTCCTCGCCTTCGACCACTGCCCAACACATATTGCACATTGCACCGACCCCTACGGCCCCTCCCACAGGTGGTAAGCCTATGGGAAGGGGGACCCACGTCTCCTCTTTGGGCTGTACTCGGCCAGGCTTTATGGGTGAAAGCCTGGCCACCAGATGCTCGCCAGCGTGCCTCATCTCCAGGCCTGGCTTGAAACTCGTCATGAGGTGTCTTTGGGTTTCACTTTGTCTGATCCCTTACCTAGAACCTGTTTGCCTTGGGTGACCCTACTGGGAGCATGAAGCCCCTGACAACATAGCTCCTAGGATCATTGGGACACTGAAACCTCTCCACCACGATAAGGTGGCAGCCCAGGGAGAGGCTGTTATTCATGGATTTTGATATCCATCTGCAGTTTACTGTGGAGGTGAATGCTTCAGACACAGGGGTAAGGACTGTTCTTTCTCAGTGTTCTCCAGAGGATAATTGCCTTCACTCTTGTGCGTTTTTTTCTCATCGCCTATCCCCTTCTGAGACAAATTATGATGTTGGGAACCAGGAGCTCCTGGCCATTAAGATGGCATTGGAAGGGGTGGAGGTCCCGTTTATAATCTGGATGGACCATATAAATTTGACTTAACTCCAACAAGCCAAAAGGTTGAGCAAACATAAATACAGTGTAAGAAAAAAGTCACAATATTACAAGACATGTCTGGCTTGCACCTGATGTGTAGAGCCTCTGTGCAAGTCACTGTTTTTATGAAGCAGTCCAAATAGTTTTGGGTCACTTTTAGTGTAATGTGTTTCCATGTACATTACAAGATGACTAACTCTGTCAATGCAGCCAATAATTGTGGTGTCATATGGCTTCAGTTTATCATATGAACCCGTATAGTGCATATCACCAATACTAATACACCAATACCAAAGCATAACTGCAAAAGGAGCTCAACATTTCTTATGTTAATGCAGTAAGACTGCATTTTCATGCAGTTCTCATAATAATAGGCTACAACTTTTTTGTATTATTGCAACTTTATTTTGTATTATTTTAATTTTATTTTTGGTAATAAAATAAATTTATTCCCATATTATTATGACTTTATTCTTTGTATTATGATTTTATTCTTTTAATATTTTCACTTTGTTCTTGTGGAAGTTTGGCACTAATACTTGGTCATAGTGTTAAGTTCATAGTGTTAAGCAATCTGAGAAAAAAATGTGCAAGAGTGGGACAAAGGAAAAACAAGGAAGGTGTTCTAAATTTATTTCCATGTCCATTTTTCTTATCTACGGTTCAAAAAGCCTTTCCCTGGGGAAACAGGCTTTGTGTGGTTCCAGAAATTATTCCTGCAATGTTTTCACTAAAGTCATGGCAACAACAGTTGTGGTGGAAATCCCTAATTTTGTTGACTTTGTGATTGAGGCCACAACTTAATGAAATATCCCACAGAGTCCTCACTCTGGGACTCTGTGGGATCCCCCTGGGAGTGGAAAGCATTCATCTTTCAAAAGGTGAGGAGAACACTACGCCTGACATTGCTAGCCTATTGTCTGCTTGTTTCCATGAGTGACCACACAGCTGCACAGTGTTGATGAAGCTGTGAGTGTGTGCGTAGAAGCTGGACAATAACTCACATTGCTTAAACTCCCAGGGCAACTCAACCCTTGGCACAAAGAAAACTATCAGCGTGGGAGCGAAGGGATGGCGGCAGTTATGAAAGAGAAAGGGTGGATAGGTAGAGATAAGGGTTTATGTTAGTGGAGCAGCTCACTCGTCTTAAAATTATAAGTGTTTATCTAAAACAAAGCAAAAGAGTGGATTTTAGGTGGAAGGGATTTAACACAGGCAGGACTGGTGTTTTCCCCAAAATGACATCTCTGTTTTGACTAGCTGGAGACTGAAAGCAGCAGTAAGTCTTGGTGTGGGCTTGGTAACATGGAAAATAGTATTAGATCTTATTTGTGAGCATGTGTAGAACGTCTGTCTGACTCACAGAAACAACAAACACCCCTCGGTTGGTGCACACTGAAACACCACTCTCCCTACTCAAAAGGTAAAGAAAATCAAAGGTTTCCACCGTTTACTCTCCAGTGGGTTGCCTCATCCTCTCTGCCGTGCCTCTGCTCACCTCAGTCATTTCACACCCACTGCTATGTTGACTCAGGTGTGAGTGGATTTGGGGGTTTGTCAGGCACAACATGAATGAGAAAACATCTTGGCTAATCCTTTCTTCTTTCTTAATGACCTCAGAGCACATCCTCCACATTCACGCCCACCTCAGAGATGACAAATGGTCTGGGTTTTGAGGCCAGAGATGAACACATTGAATGTGACCACAGAGAGGAAGTGGGGGTCAAGTATGAAAGGTCCTGACATAGCCAAATGAATAGAAATGTCTGCTGATTGGTCTCACTGCAGAGCTTTTCCTCTTCCTCCATCCTCTTCCTCCTCTTTGTCCCTAAACAGACTAAATGTCTTCTATTGTACTGCTAAAAGCCTGAAAGAAGAGATGTGGTTTGGATATCTTAAGTTCTCAAGAGCTAAAAATGATTCAAGTTCTTGGACTTCCCTGGGGATACTTTAATAAGATGTTCATGGGCACTTTCCAAACATAGGGGACCAGTTGATACATTTGACGGTTTGATATGAAACTTTAGTAGAAAAATAAGAAAAACCTTGTTTTCTACCAACTCTGCTGGTGTCACTTGTTATTTTTCTCCTTATCCCTTCACGTAGTCCAGAAGTGGCTATCTTCTGTTCTGTCTTCATTCTAACTCTCTCACCCTCTCCAACCAACACATATCAGCTGAAACAGGATCTACCAAATGGTCTGGAATACCCCTGCTGCGGCTGATCATCACTCCAATTTTCTCTTCAAACAAGTAGTTTTGATAAAACCACAGGTTTGTGTGATGTGAGGGGACCAGCGGAGGTGGGGAGAGGAGTATAAACATTAAAGTTACCATGGAAGCAGTCAGAAAAGTTTTGCATGTGTGTCTTATTGTAGACTTGGAGGGACCCTTTTACCACAGAAGATATGGGAGAGACAATTCTTTATTTTCATGCTGGGATTCCTAAAAAGTAGTAAAGCAGCTGATATACAAAGGAAAAATCTGGGTTTGTTAGTACTTGACGTCTGCTTTTCTTATGCATGAAGAATCTCAATAGAAATGCAATCATCTCAGAATACACAGTTAATCAAATACTAGTACAGCAGCTGTGTCAGGAAGGCACGATGCAGGCAGCAGCAACCATTTTCTCATATCTGGCTTTCAAGATTCATGTATGCCTCATTTTTATGGTTGGAAAACAAGCTGAATCCAGTGGAATCATGCTGATGGATTTAAAGGTAAAATAACCACTGCCAGAACCAGACTGACCAGATCCTGCTCATGGTGACTCCAGAGTCTGTCTGTGCACTCTGAACCCTCATCCTTGTCCTTAAGACGATACAGGATAAGCTACTAATGTACGATGTCAAGACCAAGGATGGTTTTGTTGATTTTATTTTAAGCTAATTTATATTGACCATGATTTATATTAAAGCATTAAAATCAAAACATTTTTAAGGGGGTGAACATTTTTATTGTGCTGTAAATGCTACTCATTGCACAAGATCTTTAAGCATTTAAAGCTGGAGTCAACTGTGTTTATCTGTTAGCAAAATATCTTATTAATCACTGAATAGATGTTACTAAAACATTATTGGTTATGGAACTACAACTGATTAACTTTTGAAGTCAGTTCAATTCAAGGTGGCAACACAAAATTGTTCCAACTTGGTCAATTCCCCAGGTATTGAGCTAAAATATGTTGTGGTAGTAGTTGAGAGTCATTCATGACATACTTGTGACAGAGTGACATCACATGAGACGACACATGGTGCTATTTTTTTAAGGTTTGACCAAAAGGGCCATTCTTCACATTATTTTTATTTTCTTTGCCTTCTGATCCCCCACTCCAACCCTTCCTCGTGTTTCATTTCTTTTGCGTGTGTGTGTGTTTTCTTTCCTTTTTAGCTGCATCTGCAGAAGCATCAAGTTCCACTTATTGGCAAGCAAAACTCAGGGGAGTGGAGGCTGCCCAACAAAACTCTAACACACCCGGGAGGATTGGTTTAACATGAATAAAAAGGTTGACACAACCAAAACAAACACATTTTAACCTTAATGCTGCCTCTTTCCCCACCAGAGCATCAGCTCCTGATTTCTGGACGTAAACTGCTGAGGGCACAGAAAAGCCACAGCTAAACATAGGTTCTCACAGTGAATTAACCCCTGACTAAAAGAAGAACACTTCATGGTGCCATGGGCAATGTTGGTGCCAAGATCAGAGGGGTCTGGAGCAGCTATGTGGGTTAAGAAGGTCCTTTTAGAAAAACTCCATTCCTTGAGATGGACTTTAATAGCAAAATATAAACAGTTCTATGCAAGCAGTGTAAAAAAAAAGAGGAGGGAAATGTGGGAGTACTACAACATGACCAAAATCATGTCTGTGGTTTTATGAAGTTAGAAAGCCTAGAATAGTAGAATATTAAATGACTGTAAAGCCATGAGGTTTGATGGTTGTTGAAGGAGGGCATTAAAAAAATAAATAAATAAATTTAAAAAACAAGAGTTTTCCCATGAAATTATATGGCACACAAAAAAAAATGGTTGGATTCTGCAAACTCCCTTTTCGTATTACAGCCAACCCTCTTTCCCATTGTTGCTGCTGCTTGAAATAACTCCTCCAGTTCCTACAGGAGGCTCCTTTTCTGCTGGCATTTCAAAAACATGTGTTGGAAATCTGCTCCTGCACTTCCTGAATGGAGGAGTACCCATTGACAGCACCTGTGGGTGATCTGGCTTGAAGGGAACAGATCTTCGATTGGACCATGCTTTAAGTAAATTAAACTAAAATCATGCCAAACAAAACAATAGTAGTGTTTTGGGTTAAAATCAGATCTCTCGTTTCAAGGTCCACCGAGTTATCATGTTGCCTCACCACAGGACCGGCTGGTTCAATGTGTCATGTTTTTAGGTTTGAAATGTATGAGCTGTTCAACATCAGTCATTTTCAGAAAAAAGTGAATAAAACAAAAAGATTTATCTTACTCTTGGTTTAAACAAACACAAATACACTTTTTTTGATAACTTGGAAAAAAAAACTACCTAAGAGAGAAAGAAAATGACATCAAGGATAGTTACCACCATAATTTGCAACCTTTCCATCATTTTGTCCATCCAAGTGTGGTAAATTGTGAAAGAATCGCTGAAGGAAGAAGAAAGGATGCTTATAATCGGTTATTGTTGGAGCAAGCAGCCGTAAGGGACATTTGTGGCTTGGGACATGAGTCACTCAAACAAAATGTTCAAGGGCGTAACTTTAGGTCTTTTGTTGAGGGTGGGGGTTTAGTTGTGTGTATGTGTGTGTGTGGTAGTGGTGGTGGGGGGTATGCTCTCTGCCTATTTAATTATTGAATCATTTACTTCTCTAAAATGATTCAGGATATTTTGGTGTGCTTCTACTATGATATTTAAAGGTCAAATGAAGGGGAAAAAAACAACATAAATGTGTATTTTGAATATTTTGCATAAATATTGGGATTATTTTAAATTGAATTTTCTTTTGTGTGAAAAGACCTCTCCTGGAGACAGCTTAACCAAATAGACTCGGCTTCTGACCGAGCATTGTACTGAAGAGGTTACCGGTGCTACAGTATTGTAATGGGGACCTTCATGACGTCACGCATGTCATTGGCATATATTATCTGCAGCGCTTGCAAATGATCGGACAAGCTGAGTTGATTCTATGGAGAATCAGTGATAATACCGTAACAGATAAAGACGGTTTTTGAGCAAATTTCGAGACATCCGACTTTAGGAATCACAGGAAAGTTCAGTTGAAATGTTGAGTGGAATGTTGAGGTCTTTGATAGACTTGGAAAGCGAGTGGAATTGTTAAAAAAGGTTGGTGTTTTTACTGTGTCTTACTTAGGTTAGCTTGCTGCATTTTTCGTGTATATGTTGTTGAAGTAGATTTTTACTTCTTTTCTGACCTTCTACTTCTTGGTTGATGAAAAGGACCTTTAGGAGACGTTACCTTAAGTTTAAAGCATTTATTTTGAAAGCAAGAAAATACCAAAATGAATACATGAATAAAACCAGATGCATTTGGGAGACAATTAAAAGAGTCCCACAGGCCAAAAAGACCTGATAGGACTCCTTCTTCAGCCTGACAGCATCCCTTTGAAGGTTGCCACCTCAACAGGCACAGACAACCTTATGGCCACAGCTCAGGTAAGCTGCATCGACAACGGACAGTCAGGAGCCGTACCCCCACACATAGGCAGAGGGAGGCTATACTCTCGTTGTTGTAGTAAACTCCAGTGTACAGGCACCAAGATGGGGGCAATAAGTATGTCCACTCCTGCTCAGCGTCTCTCAGCATGGGCAACTCCAGAGTGGAAGAGTGTCCAACCCCTCTGCAGGAGACTAGTTCCAGAGCCAGAGCGGTGCATCAAGGTGAGTCCAACTATATCAAGTCGGAACCTCTCAGCCTCACACACCAGCTCAGGCTCCTTCCCCACCAGGGAGGTGACGTTCCACGTCCTTAGAGCCAGCTTCTGTAGCCGATGATCAGATCGCCATGGTCCTCGCCCTCGACCACTGCCCAACACACATTGCACCCGACCCCTACGGCCCCTCCCAAAAGGTGGTGAGCCCATGGGAAGGGGGACCCACGTCTCCTCTTCGGGCTGTGCCCGACCGGGCTCCATGTGTAAAAACCCGGCCACCAGGTGCTCGCCAACGTGCCCCACCTCCAGGCCTGGCTCCAGAGTGAGGCCCCGGTGACCCACGTCCAGGAGGGGGAACACTAAGTCCATTTGTGGTGCTCATCATTAGAGGCCTTTGGGCTGCACTTTGTCTGATTCCTCACCTAGGACCTGTTTGCCTTGGGTGACCCTACCAGGGGCATGAAGCCCCCGACAACATAGCTCCTAGGATTATTGGGACACTCAAACCTCTCCACCACCATAAGGTGGCAGCCCAGGGAGTGTGGGGTTTGACTGAAACAAATTATACCCCTACCCCACAAATAATGCCTATGACAATGTTGGATTTTTACAGTGCTTGTCTTATTTACTGTAACAATAAAATTCTAAATCTGTGGTTGACTGATTCCTTATTGTTCGACAGAGAAAAATGTTATAGTTTACTTTCATTTGGTTGAAAACTTAAATTAAAAAATTAAAGCAGAAATAACGTTTGATTATTATTAGAGATCAAGTTTGATTAATTATAATTTTGATAAAAAAAATTATTGGATTTTTATTGGCTCAGAAGGTTTTATGTAAAATGTCTTGCATCCAGCTATAGCATAATTACTGAAAACAGCATGAAAGCAGTTAGACAGCAGGGGCCTCTGAACAGGATGCTGACGTGTCACAACTTGTCGCATCCAGGAACATGTAACACATTCATCTATTACATCATATATGCCTCAATTTCTACTAAATAACAAAGGATGTTTTAGGAAGAGGTCTTCTGATGCATTTCCAAATCATGCCTACAGTTGCATAAAAAAGTATGTGAACCCTTTGATATTTCTTAAATTTCTGCATAAATTGGTCATTAAATGTGTTCTGATCTTCATCAAAGTCGCAACAATAGTCAAACACAGTTTGATTAAACTTATACAAAGAATTATATGTTTGCATGGTTTTATTGAACACAACATGTAAACATCCACAGTGCAGGGTGGAAAAAGTATGTGAACCTTTGGATTTAATAACTGGTTGACTCTCCTTTGGCAGCAATAACCTCAACCAAACGTTTCCTGTAGCTGCAGATCAGACCTGCACAACGGTCAGGAAGAATTTTGGACCATTCCTCTTCCAAAAGCTGTTTAAGTTTAGCAATATTTTTGGCATATCTGGTGTGACTCGTTCTCTTGAGGTCATGCCACAGCATCTCAATTGGGTTGAGTTTTCCTGTAGAATATCTTGGTAAATTTGTGAATTATTTTTCCTTTGAAGACAGCAAACCGTCCAGGTGCTGAGGCAGCAAATCAGCCCCAAACCATGATGCCCCCTCCACCATGTTTCACAGTAGGGATGAGGTTTTGATGATGGTGTGCTGTGCCTTTTTTATTCTCTACACGTAGCGTTGTGTGTTCCTTCCAAACAACTCAATTTTGGTTCCATCTGTTCACAGGATATTTTGCCAGTAGTGGTGTGGAACATCCAGGTGCTCTTTTGCAAACTTCAAATGTGCAGCAATGGGTTTTTTTTGTGTGTCCTCCCATGAACTCTGTCCTTGTGTCATGTTTTACATATTGTAGATTTGTCAACAAAATGTTAGCATGTGCCAGAGATTTCTGTAAGTCTTTAGCTGACACTCTAGGATTCTTCCTCTTGCAGCCATCTTTAAGCCCACACCTAGGGACAGTAACTTTCTCAATTTGTAGACCGTCTTTCTTATCGTGGACTTTTTTTTTGTTTTGTTTTTTTTCATAGGGCAGGGCACATCCAATCTCATCACATTGATTGGGCTCCAGGTTAGCTGACACCTGGCTCCAATTAGCTCTAAGAAAAGTCATTTGCCTAGGCGTTCACATACTTTTTCCACCCTGCACTGTGGATGTTTACATGTTGTGTTCAATAAAACCATGCAAACATATATTTTTTTGTGTGGTATAAGTTTAATCAGACTGGGTTCATCTATTGTTGTGACTTTGATGAAGATCAGAACACATTTAATGACCAATTTATGGTTAAGGAAATCCCAAAGGGTTCACATAGTTTTTCGTGCATGTGATGCGATGTGACGCACAACCACACAAATTTAAAAAACAAACATTTGTGAAGATTAACAACAAATGGAGGGATTTTGTACTTCAATTTTGCAGATGTTGTATTTGCAATGAGTTGGAACTTAGCCAGGGGCTTTTTGCTGCTTCAGGAGCAACAAAATATTAGAGATACCTGAATATTTGTTTCAGGAATTAAACATGTGATAATATGTTCATAACACAAATTAAGTCACATTATTGGTTGTAATAGTATTTTTAATTAATTAATTTTTAATTTTTAACAGGCAGTCACCAGGAGGATGTAGGCTATACCAGGGATGTCCAAAGTGTGGCTCAGGAGCCATTTGTGGCCCCTGAACTGGTTTTGTGTGGCCCCTAACTTCAGTTCAAGAATTATACTAATTTCTTTACAAATGTGAACCCCCGGCAGGTGTTTGATGTAGATGGAGACTTTCTATTTATTATTATTATTATTATTATTATTATTATTATTATTATTATTATTATTATTATTATTATTATTATTATCTTGACAACAGTACCAATTATTTGTGTTTAAATAAACAGACTCTTAGCTTTTTCCACATCTATCTTATGACTTCTACTCAAAAGCTGATTTTGCTGCCCTCCAATATGCTTTTAATTATTAATTTATTAAATTCGTCAGAATACAGCAAGCATTTTCAACAGAACAGTGACCTAAATCCGGATTTTATTTATCAGAATTGCCTAATTTGGGTTATTTTTTTCCCTCCAATTAAAACCTAGAATTGCACAATTTCTTTCAATAAGGGAAACCTGCAAAAACACTTTTAAAGTTCTGGATCCAGATTAATTTACGCATCATTTCCAGCAATAAATCTGACTACTTAATTTGTTGAATGAAAATATTCAGTGCTTAGTTTATTGTTGAGCAGGTAAAAGAAAATAATTGTGGCCCTCAAGTTTTTCTGACTTTTTGTCTTTGCACTGCAAAAACTGTCCATCTAACCAAGTTTTAAAATCTTATATCCAGCCAAAAAAAAAAAATCTTTTTGATCTTGTTTTGAGATTAATTTACTAAATAAGAACTGATTGTGTCAGAAAATAATCTTGTTTTTAGATTATTTGTCTTGTTAGCCTGAAAATTTGACTCAAATTAAGTTAAATTATCTGCCAGTGCAGTAAGAAAAATTTACTTGGTAAGATTCGTGAAAAAAATTTATTTGACTCATTTGACAGAATGTTGAGACCCCCGCTACAGACAGGGGGTCACACAGAGCTTCACCTGCTGCGCGCTCAGGTCGATCAGGTTCGCGGTGTTTGCTGTGATCCGCAGGCTCTCCTGTGATTGGCTGAGCTCTCCGTCAGCCCACCCACCACCGATCAGACAGAGGGACTCGGTTTCCTTCCTCGCAGTGAGTTTGGATCTTGGTCCCGGCTGAACGGCACGACACACTAGGACTGGGGCGCGCCATGGCAGCTACGCACGAGTACAGAACTTACCTTCGGAACACCGTGGACCTGGAGGCGGGTCAGCACCGCTTCCACCAGCCGGTGCCGACCTCAGAGCCCTCGTCCCGGTCGCTGTTAATCGGGACCCTCGCTGTCATGGGATTGCTTCAGGTGGCTTCCAGCATGGCGATTTTGTTGCATCTGACGGGTTATCTGCAAGAGGTACACGGTCTGCGCCTTGGTTCTGGTTCCTGTCATTAACAGACCTTCACCTGCGGGAAGTTTTGTTTAATCTCTGCTTTCGTGTGTAAACATTCAGCCGACCTACAAAACAAACACGGCCAAGGTTTCCGAGCCGCGCGCGGCTTCAGAAAAGTCCCGGTTCGTTTTTTTTTTTTTTTTTTTTTTTTTTTTTTTTTTTTTTTTTGCGCAACTTTCCACAGTCGTAAAACGTCAGATACGTTCCTCCTTCGAGCGACACGGCTCGGGCGCTCAGAGGTGAGGCCGTCACCGCATGTGGAGGAAGGGGAGAAGCAGAAAAGCGCAGTCTGCTCTGCAGCTTTGTGTGCGCCAGGCTTCCGTGCGCTCTTTGAAGTCTTTTTTTCAAACGCTTCTCCTCTCGCTTGCACGAACACGCAAACCTCTCGTGTCACTCCGCTTCGCACCCGAGATCTCTGGCTTCTTCTGGTCCAGAGATCTCCTCAATAGAAGCTGCTGCGTAAATAAATCAAGTTTTGAGTTTTTACACAACGACCCTGCAGTGGGCTCCACTGCGCTCCAGGCGCAAATGTCAGCCGCGCCAGCCGCCTTGTTGTTTGTAAATTACAGATGTTTTCACTTGAGGCTGCAGTATCTCGTGTTTACATGCCATTAGTGGCTTCTATTTGCAACGTGTATGAGTCATAAGTTGTAAACTTTAAAACATAAGCAGAACAGGGTTTTTTTTTCCCCAGAGCCTGCATGGGAGGAGGTCTGGTAAAGTTCAACACGGCCTCACAGCTGCTCGTGTTCGCCTTCATCGGGGCTACATGTGATCCAGAGTCTGATTTAGGTTCTGTCAGGGTTGTTTTTGTTACTCCGAGGTGGTTTTGCTGTTGAGTAATTGTCGTGTTTTAACAAGCCGAGCACATGTCTGCTCTGTCGTCTGCCTTGCTCGCCTTCATCTAAAGAACATCTCTGTCTCCTGCCCAGGATCTTAGAAAGTTGACACTTGGTATGAAGCATAACCACAACACAGATTGTGCTCTGGGCAGCTGCAGACATGGCAGGGTTCAGAGGGTGTGGGCCCCCAGGCTTAAGCTACTTTTGGAGCTCTATTGACATGTTTTTAAAATTAAAAAATGCAATCTGATTATGTACTCATTAACTTCAATGCTTTTATACAGAGCAGAGCGACTCTTAGTTTTAATTTAATTTAATTTAATTTAATAAAAGTGAAGCATAGAAAACATACAAGTTATGTGAAAACTGCCTCTTGCATAATCAATCAGCCCTTTGCCACCAAACACAAGTGGATCTGAATAGTTTCTACTTACTCAAACAATCTAAACAGGAACGTTTACATGGAGCATTTTTGAAATTGTCACTGAGAGAGAAAAGGTGATGTGAATCAGATAAAAGGCAGCAATCCAATAGAAAGCAGTTTATCTTAATGTCTGAGATTACAGAGCAAATAAAGTTTCATTTTCAAAGTTTTGGTAAAAAAAAATCTGAGGGGAGAAAAAACAACTCCCAGACTGAAAAAAGTTTAATAATAGAAATAATTTGCATCTATCACCAGTTTTTGCTGCATATCCCAAGATTAAGATATTATTACTCTGCATCAGTCTTCTACAAAGTAATATACACAAACACAGAATTAAAGACAAAGATTTGGGAAATCTACGGTGCTGTATTGATGTAATCTGTAAAAATAAAGCAGTTCATCAATTTGAAACTCATATTCTGGACCCTCTAAATCTGGAGGGCCTGTGCTCCTGTTCCTGGAAACATTTTGTGAAGTCTTGTCTGCAGGACTTCAGTAAAGCAGAACAATGCACTGATACAACCTGGTTTCAAAAATGCTGCTCCAACTGGAATAGATTTGTTCTGTGTTTCCGTCTTAAGGATCAGCTAAACTTAAAGCTGAGGCTCAGGTTTTGGATTTGTTAAACTTTTACTTGGTGCAGGAGAATGCAGACAGACAGGAAATAATCTAACCACTCACTCTCTCTAAGTTTATAGCCTAACCCTGACCCAAAAATTAACCATTCTGACCCTAAAAGTAACCTAAACTCGATTCACACCCGATTCCCCCCCCCCAAAATTAGCACCTGTAACTGTGGACATTAATGCACATTCGATCCCCACGAGG
>JAUBOC010000160.1:23013497-23025671 GCA_032275365.1 Anablepsoides cearensis | reverse complement strand
TTCACTTTTTAAATGGAATTACTGAAATAAATCTACTTTTTCATGATATTCTAATTTTATGACCAGCACCTGTATGGCACGGCTACATTAGCATAGCAATGTCTGCACACTGTTGCTACTTGTTCCACATCTGATTCTGTGTACCCATAATGTTTCCACACCACTGACGTTGTTTTACCTCTCTCTTCTACCAATGGCTCTCTTCCTTCGGCCATTATCCTGTTGCATTCAACCTTGCTCAACTTTTCTGTCTTGCTTGATGATGATGATCATTGAAAACCCAAATTGTAATCAAGATCAAAATCAGATCAGTTGCCCAGCCCTACAAGGAAACTGCATCGGCATCACAGTGCACTCCCCCATCCCCACCACGCCCGCAACTCCTGCATGCTATTGGCAGCAACAAAGCAAACCGTATCTGCTGAGCTCCAATACTAACTACTTCTCAGTCCAGTCCTTTTCAGATTCAAAATTGCCTTTAGGAAAGTGTTTTTAAGCTTCACAAGGATGACACAGTTTTTAAAAAATGGTTAGACTTCAATTTTGGAAGTAACCCTTCGACGAAAAAAAGTTATATATGTGCGAGCTTCTTTACGGATGATAGCTTTATGAACAAAAGGGAATTAACAGTGAACTTGTTACAAAATGCGGTGGTTGCTCTTGTTAGAAATTAAAATGTAATAATTTGATTGTATAATAAACCATCACAAACCAGTGTTTTTGTTCATCTTAATTTCAAAGCAAAATGTAATGTTGTTACATGATGCGTTGAAGCCTTTTATTGCATTTTCCATCAATTATTACATAATGTGGTTTTAGTGCAGTTTTAATACATTTTGAAGCCCAATTTTCTGATTTTGTTTCTTTATTACGTATTTTGGTGTTATTACATAATGCAGCGTTACAAGGCTGATTATTTATCAATTTATTTATTGTATTACAGAAAATGTATAAAAATGTAATATCAAACCTTGTTGTTTGCATGTGTCTGAAGCCCATTCTGGAGTCGGGGGTGATTGACTTACTATGCAGTCTGACTCAGAGTGAAAGTCCTGCTCTCAGGTTAAACGGAATCTGGGCCCTGATGGTAAGAAAATAATTTGAATGTTTATATAAATTTTTATAACAGTCAGTTTCAAAAAAATGTCAGAAATTCTGACCTCATTTTAAATTCATTGTTTATTTAAATGGCTTTCTTTTCTTTTGATATTTTCTCTTTCTGCGTCTTAAGTTTAAAATGATGTTAATTACCTAGATTTTACATTATTTTGCTAAACAAATGCTTAGATTTGCTTCCAGAAACTGCCTTAAAAACAGAATATTTTGTCTGTGTTTAAGAACATGGCTTTCCAGGCGGATCAGAAAGTGAAGGTGGAGATTGTTCGGTGTTTGGGCACAGAGCAGCTGTTTCGTCTGCTTTCTGACCCTGACACCAATGTACTGATGAAAACACTTGGTTTGCTGCGCAATCTGCTGTCAACACGCCCTGTGAGAAGGCACAAACACACACACACACACACACACTATTCAAAATTAACTATTATGGCACATAAGGCTTATTTTTTTACTATAAATGGTAAATGGACTGTAGTGGTATAAAACCTTTCTATTCAACCAGGATACTCAAAGATCTTCAAACTACAATCTATGTCCTCATTTACCCATTCATACAGCACTCTAGTAGATCTCCTACAAACACAACATGTACAAATCATCTATATAGAATAGAATAGAATAGAATAGAATAGAAATGAAATAGCCTTTATTGTCCTGCCAAGGGGAAATTCTGGTGTCACATCAGCATCAGTACAGAGGTTCACACACTAGTTTACAAACTAACTAGCAATGATACTACAGTTATAATATAATACAATACAATATAATGGACTGTGCAAGAGCAAAAAAAGACATGCCTTGTTTTAGTAGTTACCTATCAGAATTGGACATTAGTAATTAGAATTTGCCTATTTTCAGTGCAAAACAATCGCCACAGACTGTTAACTGTAAAGTATCACAGTGCAGACAAGAAACACAGATGTGCAATTACAGCAGAATAATTTTAAAGGTTAAAATGGGTGATAACAGAGCAGGTGATTGCTCAGATTAGTACTACAAATGAGTAGTAGTGCAAATGACTGTTCAGATGAGTATTTACAATGAATAATAGCAGTACAAATTATTGTGCAGGCAGCAGCAGATGTGTAAACACTTATTGTAATATTTGGGCGTGGTGCTGGTTATAGAGTCTGACAGCTGCTGGGAGGAAGGATGAGCAACAACGCTCCTTTGTGCACCTGGGATGCAGCAGTCTGTCGCTGAAGGAGCTCTCCAGTTCAGCCACCGCTTCATGCATGGGGTGGGAGAAGCTGTCCATTGATGTTATTTTAGTCAGAGTTCTTCTGTCTCCCACCACTTGCACTGGGTCGAGGGGGCATCCCAGCACAGAGCTGGCCTTCCTGATGAGCTTATCTAACCAATTCCTGTCAGCTGCAGATAAGCTGCCGCTCCAGCTAACCACCCCTTAGAAGATGGCTGATGCCACCACAGAGTCAAAAAATGTCTTCAGGAGCCGTCCCTGCACTCCAAAAGATCTGAAATGTCTTACCCAGTGACACAAAAACTGAGACAGCTGGAACGGGGGATCAAACCGCCCCAATATAGCTAAGAAGCTGCCTAAATACCTTTCAAAAAGTGATTTTAGAAAGGAAAATGAATACATGTTGACTGATCGTTTTCTTTATTAATCATATCCAAATGTTCTGTACTACATGTTGGTACTGAAAGACTTGGACTACAAATGTGTTAAGATATAAAGAAAGAAGTTAGCACTGGAAAATTGTATGTTTTTGAGATAACTCCTGGGATGAAAAGTGTTTATTGCATTTTTATTTACACAGCTTATTTTACTGAGGCATTTGGTTGTCATAAAAAGTATAGTTTGAAATCTTCATCAAATTCAATCTGTGCAAGTTTTTTATTTGTCTTGGCTGTTCAATAATTAAATAGTTACCTTTGATGCGGTTAGGATAAATAAATGCAAATGTGTGCTGGCTTAAGTTAACTGGTTTACACAAAATGTTGTTTCAGTCAGTCAGTACAGTATTTCCTTTTCCACCCCTGATTATTTTCCATTTATTATTAAAATCTGATTCATAAATGTAGTCAATGTAATATTTAATACTTCATTATTTTAATTAACTACACTGTTTTAAGCCAACAAACATGTCTCATGTTGAAAACAATCTGAAGTACTGTCAGTCTTCATTGCTTCATGACCCTCACTGTGTTTAATGTGAATTTCTTATGTTGTCAGCACATTGACCAGATCATGAGCTCTAATGGGAAGCAGTTAATGCAAGCAGTGACCCTAATCCTAGAAGCAGAACAAGGCATCGAGGTCAAGGAGCAGGTGAGCACTCAGTCCTTAGATGTTGTTATAGGCTCTCTATCTGATCAAAGACTTTCTTCAATTATGTTCATCTGTAACATCTTTCTTTATCTATTAGACGTTATGCATCCTCGCCAACATTGCAGATGGCAACACAGCTAAAGACCTCATCATGACCAATGACGACATGCTTCAGAAAATCAAATACTACATGGTATTGTGGAACTGTGGTTTTCCCCTTTTCTGTTCTGAATAAATATATATCTTTTTATTATTTAGTTGTTATTGATAAGGAAAATAATCAGGAAGAGAAATCTTTTTCCTGTCAGTCAGGAATGAAGTTAGGAGATTCTACTTGAAATGAAATGTATTTATTTTAAGAGTAATTTAGTCAAAGCTGCTTTAAATTTTAAGTGAAAGTTTGGAGAATAAAGAGAATTATTATTGATTACCTGTGCAAAAATATCTTCCAGCATAGAGAAATTGCATTTTTCTTATAGGCTTTAAGTAGCAAACTAGCTAAAATTGGCACCCTTACCTGTGTACTTGTTTCTGCTACAGAGTGAAGACTCTCATATGTTTTAAACCAACAAAGTGAGGTCATTTTTGAGAATCAAGGACATTTTCCCGGTCCTCACTAGCCGTTTTTCCATCAATGTTTCTTAATGCGCGTTTTGAAGTGTCGCATCAGAAAAGATGAATGGAAACGGCTTGATTCGAAAAAACTTCCTCTAATTTGCGTAAAGGTTGATACGCTTGCTTGAGGTGGTTTTAGGGTTTTTGAAAAAGAATTAATGCAAAAAAGAAGAGATGGAAACACATTTGCTGAATAAGTTCTGACGTAGTGAACATTTACCTCACATGGTTGATCAACTGTCTGTCTGATACTGGTACTGGTACCAGAGCGACTGCAGCCGAGACTGGCAGCAGGACCCTCCTCCCGCTGTCTGAGTCTTCTCAGTTATTTTCGTAACGTGAAGAGAATTGCATTTTTTTATTTACGTCTCCAGACAGCATGTAACATCACCAGAACTATTTGAAATGACAGAATAATTACAACTTTCTCGACAGTAGCAACACGTTCCTGATAACTTCTCTCCATGGTCCAGAGACGTGTGGACCCCGCGAGTTTGCAACTTTTACTTCCTGTTTACTACACACATGCGTCCGACGTAATTGATTCACTTCAAGCCAGTTGATGGAAACATGTCTGATTCGCATTTCCTCTATTTTTCCTTTTTGCGAAATTTTAAAAATTCGCTCAAAATTAAAATTAAAATGGGATGGAAACACGGCTACTGTTTTTGCAGTGCTACTGCACTCTACTAGTTAGGTTTAGCAGTATAGCATGAATCCATTTTTGGTTAGGGTTAGGAACAGATTTGTAATGTTAGAGTTAAGGAAACTGTGTGGGTTCGGCATAAATTCGGCATAAATTTACAAAAATGAATGAAAATCAATACAAAGTCCTTAGTTTGATGGAAGTACAAGAATGTGGGTAATGTGTGATCTGTTTCATTTTTCATCACCCTTTGTTTCCCCAGGGACATTCGAATGTGAAGCTGCAGCTCGCTGCCACTTTCTGCATTTCAAACCTTATCTGGAATGAGGAGGATGGTAAGTGCTGCACCAAGATATATTAAAGAGTGGGGGAAAAGTTTCCTAGTTTAGCTGAAACAAAGGAGGAGGAATGTGACAAAGAACACAGCCATCAGCAACCCCAATCAGTCAATAATTTACTGCATTTCTTGTAAAAATTTATATCTCCGTAAAAATGTATTGCAGTGTATTATAAGTTGACAGCATTTAAAGGCCAAAAAAGGCATTAGTTTTTCTGAAAATTTCAACCTTTTTCCAACTAATAATACCAAACATCCAACTAATCAAAAAGCAAAAAAGTAGTGACACTCGCAAAAACCTGAGATTCAAATAACGGACAGAAATTTCAGCCGTTACATTTAAACTGTACATTTTAAAATTAAAAACAATTAAGTAATTTTTGAATTTTGAGCATTTGAAATGAATTGAATGTGTTTTTTCTTGTCATTTATAGATGCATGGTGCAGTTGATAGTTTCCAGTCTGTATTGGTTATTTAAATGATGAGTTAGAAACTAATCACTACACAATATCTTTAAAAAACACATTTCCTTTACTTAGACCAAGGTGGATCGCCTTCCTTCCTTCCTTCTAGGTCTACAGCCTCTCTGACTGTATCAAATCAAATATAAAGCCTCATGCAGCCCCAGTTCCGACTAGAGAATTACATTTCCTGTGAAAATGCTAGTATGAATGATTTGGTGTAACAATATTTAAAACTCTCGAGACGAGACAATATTTCAGGAAAACTTTAGAGATCTATTTTATGCTGCAAACATCCTTTTATACTGTTTTAACATTTTTTTTTATTACAACTCAACTGATATTTTCCTTTTTCTGATTTCTTGAATCTCTGTAGACCTTAGACCAGTGCTTTAATTATGCATGGCCTTCCAACATCATATAAAACCTTCCAAAAACTAAACATAAATATAAAACAAAATAAGAAATTATTCGTTTTCTTTATGTCTTTACTTATGCTATGACATTTAAGAAGAGAGGAGGAGAAAAGTGCTTGGAAAGAGCTGTCGCCAAAGCTTCTGAAAGTCTCCAAAAACACCGGGAAAAGTCTCTAGATTTATCACTAGAGGGGTCAAAAAAGTTGCTAGATGTAGTGACAAAGTTGCTAAGTTGGTTAGCGAGACAACAGTAGCTCTCAACGAAAGATATCGCGGGAGGTTTATTATCGCGAGATTTCGTACAACAAGATCTGGTTACATGATGATGTAACTTACATCCCTAATACTTATGGAAGATCTGAAATCCCAACGTTATGGCATAGTGTCTGTCTAGCCAGGATTCATCTTGTGGGCTAGGATTTAACCATTTTGAGATTTATTGCATCCTGTTGGCCTGTAATGATAAAAGTTGGGAAGTTCAAGTCCTCTCTTATTTTTAGTTTACTGTGGAGTTTTATTTTTCCAAAGGAATTTAGAGATGGAGGAGTCCAGGGATCTAAACCAGTCAGGTGAAGGTTTTTTTGGTATCCTTGAGAAGAAATGTTTTTTTGGGTAGCACCATCATTTTAATTGAAGCAACCCTTCCCATAAGTGATATGGGTAGAGATTTCCATCTAGTAAGATAATCTTTAATTTTCTTTAAAAGCGGAATGTGGTTTAGTTTTATTTATTAAGGGATTACCCTGTTTTTCTTGCTACTATTGGTCGTTTAATGTTCGATCGACGCTGTTCTGGACGTCCAGTCAGAGGCCTGATTGGTATAAAATGGAAGAGGAAAGCTGTAATTCCTCTTTAAAATCATTATTATACTCTACTCTTCCTATTGCAATTCAAAAGATTAAGAATCCATTAGTCTCTCATTCTGTTAAAATATGATCACAAATAAGAAAACATTATGGATGGACAAATGCATCTGTACTAAGCCCACTGATTAATAACCACTCATTTCCTCCATCAGTCTTAAATATATAATTTAATCAGTGGAATCATAGAGGGATTCGATGTATAAAAGATTAATTTATTGAAAACGTTTTTCCCACATTTCAACAATTACAAAACAAATTTAACCTGGAAGGTGAAGATTTTTTTAAATACCTACAGATTTGAAGTTGCATAAAAAGCCTATTTCCATCCTTCCCTTGTCTACCCCCACCCTCCTCTATGGAGACAGTCTTTCTGTTTGATCCAGTTAAAAAGGGCTTAATGACAAAGATCCATAATTGGTTATCACAAGAAGACTCAGTACCTACATTTAACCATTTAAAAAAGGATTGGCACGAAAATTAATGAGTGAATATTGCAGATAGCCAATGGTCTGAAGCCTAAGAAAATGTTCATTCTACTTCTATATGTATTAGGCATGGTCTCTTGCAATTCAAGGATTACATTTATGTAAACTGAAATGATCAAAAATGTTTTCCTCTGTTGATCCATCCTGTGATAGATGCACACCAGAGTTGGCCTCACTACCACATATGTTTTGGAATTGTCCGCTGATTAAAACAGATTGGAATACTATTTTTCAAATACCCTTTCCAAAATTTAGAAAAAAACAGGTCAAGCCAGACGCAACTTTGGCTCTATTTGGGGTGGGGCCGGCAGCTGGACAACTATCAGACACGCAGGAAAGAACGATCTGATTTGACTAATTTTATTATGTTGCAAACAGAAAACCGCTTCCTCCCAATTGACTTTAATGAAAGATATTTTGGTACATTTAAAATTGGAAAAAAACAAAATATTCACTGAAAGGGACATATAATGTTTTTTACTCAACTTGGCAGTCCTTCGTAAATTTCTTCAAAACATACTCAATTGGTTAGTTTGATGCAACAATAACTTCAAGCAAGAATGTTAAAAGGAAATTTGCTGTAACAGGGATAAACATGCCCCTGTCCCAGCTTGCTTGGAACGTGCAGGCTTCAAATTCAGAATGAGTGACTTTTTGCAAAGAAACAATGAAGTTCATGTCCTGATGCATCTCAGTAATCCAGGTAAAAAAAAATCAAAAAGAAAAAATAAGCAGGTCCTCTGGACGGGTTCTTTAATAAAACATGTCATCTCTCCTCCAAGAGACCTTTTTAGTCTGAGGTGTTTCAGGTGAACTCTTATAAGCTCCGCCTCCACATGATGGACAAACAGGTTGGTCACATGCAAAAGAGGCCCATCAGCCAAACAATACATCTTAGTACCTTGATTAGCTCTATTCATAGAAGGTCATGTGGCCTATCACCTGACTATCGTTAAGGCCCTGATTCAATAAAGTTTATGTGTTTGAACATTAAATATCTTGTCTTTTGTAGTGTATTCAGTTAAATATAGGTGGAAAAGGATTTGTAAATCATTGCATTTTGTTTTTACATATGTTTTAATCAACGTCCCAAATGCTTTGGAATTGGGGTTGTATACTGGTGCAAAATTTAAACAAAAAATAAAAAATATTTTCTTTCCTTTTGTTGTTAGGTTCTCAGGAGCGTCAGGACAAACTGAGGGAGATGGGCTTTGTGGACATCCTGCACAAACTGACACAGTCATCTGACCCAAACCTCAGTGACAGGTTGGCCAAAAAGGGAAACCCCAAAAACAGAGCAATAAATGCTTGTTGAGCTGCCTAAAATGATGATGACTTTGTGTCTCCATCAGGGCTAAGACGGCGTTGCAGCAGTACCTGGCATGACTGTGGTGGACAGCAATCTTTTACTGCCAGACTAACAATCCTCGGGAGGACGCCTGCTGTTAGTTCTTAGACTTCACAATACTGAGGCTTGCTCGTTGCACAAAGACACCATTTTTTTTTCTCTCACTGGCCTGTGGCTCACCTCTTTTCTGCCACCAAGCACCTCAACGGTTTTGCTCAGTCCTTGACTCATCTTGTCAGTTTTTATAGTCGGGAACTTTTTGATTAGGATGTTTTCTAAGTGAAAGTGATGAGCCATCTGATGCCAGTTTTTTTTTTTTTTTTTTACTGCTATGGGTGGAGATTCTGGTCTACTTGATCAGCATTTCCATGTTTTAGTTTTGAACTTTTAGTTTAAATTGCTGTTAATATTATTATCTTTTAAAGCAAGAATATATTTGGGGGGAGGAAATGCCTATTTTGACATTTTTTTGTCAATATGAGTGAGTGTGAGTGCGTGTGTGTGTGTGCGTGTATATATATATATATATATATATATATAATTTTTTTTTTTTTTTTTGCCCTGACTCCTCTTAGATTTCAGGTGTTCTCTCTGCATTATGATTTCCAGCACAGTCTATATTCACTGCAGTTTGATAGAAATACCTGACCCTGAATATCGTCTGCAAGTTTTCTCAGTTTTTTTTTTTCACACACCATGAAGTGACTGCATATTTTTGAAGCCTGTCACCTCTGTCTGGTATCCTTATGATCCCCATGGGAAATGAAGTTCCAGAGCTGAGAAGGCTCACCCTGACCACTCTGGTCATTATTGAACAGGACACCAGAAATGAGAGGATGTATTTCACACTTCTGCAGATTAAAACTTCCTGTAGCTGTCTATGCTGGCCTCCTTTCTGTGTGTTTGTCAAAAATAAAATTTTCAGCTCTATCGTTTTTTTTTTTTTTTCTCCCTGATTTGTTTTACGTTGTGAGCAGTGATGAGGTAAAACCTCAATTAAAAATTTATTAATACTGTATAAAATGCAAATAAAACAGAATGTTTATCTCATAAACCTATAGTTTATTGATGATGGATCAAGGAGAGGAAATTAGCATAATTACCACCCCATAAACACCATACACTCGTTTGTCTCTATGTGGCCCTGTGATGGACTTGCGACCTGTCCAGGGTGTACCCCGCCCCTCGCACGATGACAGCTGGATATGGGCACCAGTGACCCACGCGACCCTAAAAAAAGGAATAAGCGTGTACAGAAAATGGATGGATGGATAAACACCATATAGTCCTGCTCACCATTATTGACACCCATGAAGTTTAAGTACATATTATAGAATATTTACTGAAGCAAATTCATCAAGTGAAACATTTTACTGCTGATAGCTTGTGCTTGATGCAAAACAGCAAATGATAAAAACATTAAAAAAAAGTTAAACATGAGGAAAACAAAGAAAAACATCATTTTTACCATGCCAATGGTATTGGCACCCTTTGCTGCAAATCCGTATGAAAACCCAATTTGGCTCACCTGTTGCAAATCACACAAAAAGATGACTTGTAATGAACGGCCTCTACACATGTGACATGAATTAACCAATGAATAATCATGTCGGTGCTTTAAAAGCCACCTTTTAGTTCATCTCCACATGTGACAATGGTAAAGACAAACTCCAAAGGGTATAACGCCATCTCAAAAGACCTTGGTATCCCTGTTTCTACGGTGCGTAATGTTAATAAGACGTTTTCCAGGCATGGAACAGTCAAGAACCTCCCTGAACATGGGGGGGAAGAGAAAAGTTGATGACCGAAGTATATGATGTTTGGTACGAATGGTGGAAAAAAACACCACGTCTAACATCTAAAGACCAACCTTCAATCAGGAACTAATCAGTATCAAGAATGATTAAAATGATGAAATCATTTTTTTTTTTACTAGTTTAGTCCCAGAACTATATGATGTCCATTCCAATGAGCGTGGGGTTTGAAGGGATTAAATGTAAAAATGTGCGTTCACTGCTAGACAATAATGAAATACATTCATTTATTTTTATGAACAGATTGGCATTTTAAGCTGTTATAATCAATTGTGAACTGATTCTTGATAAATTGTTGCATCCTTAATTTGTTGTGAATTAAATCTTGGTTGAATGTTTCCTCTATTTTATGTATAGTCACATATTTTATTGGAGAAAGGCTTAAGATTATAACGAATGTTAATCTCTTTATAAAAACATTTTACTTTATTTTAGTAGTTTCTTGCATCAACAAATCTTTGTTAAAATCGATGCATGAAGTTAGGAGAGGGGGGCAAAGTCTTCGTCAATTCACGGTGGTTTTCGACAGTTTCCCATTCTGACAAAAAATATTCCTGCTAACAGCCCTGAATCTCAAGTTTCACTGCAATTTCCCGTGCCAATAACTGCCGAAAATCCCAGTTTTCATGCAGTGTAAGCCGACCCTGTAAGCATGCAACAGGTACCAGTCTTGAGGCTCAACACAAAAGGTTTATAAGATGTGCAACAGCAGGTTGATTGTGCAATTTCAGCTCGTCTTTTCCTGACAGAGTATAAATGGGTTGAAGACGAGGTGGGCTGTAAATTATCATAAAGCCTCCCTATGCTCTGCCACAGCTCATCAAGTATATAAACTACAATAACAATGGCTGGATGGTATTTTTTCCACTCAACATTAGTGTTAAGTTGAGTGAAGTAGAGCCGTTCTTTTTTCTTTTGAGTTCTTTTTAAAACTGGCTTTAGACAAAGAATATAATTTTAAACAAAATAATACGCAGAAGGAATTGAGCTGCTTGGGGTCCTGTTCTGGTCCAGCTTGAACTCCTCGGCACTGCCACAGCTGAGGACCATCGGCCCGCTGCGGTGCTTCTCATGAACAAACACACCCACATAAACTAACTAACCTGACAATCTGCTCAAATCATAACATTTCTCTCGTCCAAACTCCGAAGTTAACTCTTTATGAACTAGTTAACTTTGGTTAAACTCATCACGTATAAATAAATGAAACAACATCCTGTCCAATATAATGTTTATTTGTTTGATAAGATTAAAACCTTAAATTGAACATTTGCAATCTAAGGATTTCTCAACCTCCCTTTAAACTATTTTAAGCCTCCATTATTTTTGTCTCTTGTTGTTATTTTGACTATTTTTGTCCAATATTCATAAATTTGATTGTTCTATTTTTGTAATAAATTACCAAAAGACAATATTGGTTTTCTTCATATATTAATATTACTAATATAGATCAATATAAGATTACTAATATAGTAATATTAATCAATGGTAAAACCCTTCTGTTTCTCCCCTCATTCTTGCTACATGCGCGTACAGTATGTCTAGGGTTGGAAAATCAGAATTTACGCAGCTGGGCGCAGAGCGTTAACCAATCAGAGAGACTCTGCTATGTGATGTATTGACACATTTTCTGATGGAATGGAAGGACCAAAACCAGACAAGTCTCCTGATTTGAATGAACGGATAAATATCAGGGCCCGTATTTATCAAACTTCTTAGAATTCCTCTTAAGAATGCTGCTAAGAGTGGACTTAAGTGTAAAAAAAATTCTTAGTT
>JAUBOC010000160.1:22860003-22872765 GCA_032275365.1 Anablepsoides cearensis | reverse complement strand
AATACAATTGGGCTCGAACATACCCAAGTGAACAGGCACACATACATAAAATGGATTAAATCATAGTAACCATACTGAGGCAGTAGACCGAAACAATTTTACCAAGAAAGGAAAAGTATACACACATATATACATATACACACACATACACATACATACATGTAGTACCTCAGTATATGTAGAATTTTCTCCTTCAATCCACACAAGCATGACAAAAAGCAAAAACATACACAAACAGACAAAAAATAATAATTCAGGTGCCAGGGCATACATCTGTCAATCTATTAGATTACTAACTGGTATTTGTTTATCTTGCTTTCTCAGATCATGACAGCATTACACAGAGCTCACCGTCCTTCAGCTGAAGCTAGAGAGCTCTACAATCTGCTCAGCTCGCCTCATGTCCAGGTTTGATTCAGGATCTAACCTTGAGTCAGTCGTACCTGAGGATCTGTTTAAACTCTGCTCTCTGTGTTCGGCAGGCCCTCCTGTCGTCTCACGACAGTGTGGCTCAGTCAGACTATCTACCTGTCCTGCCACCTCTGCCTGATGAGTTACCTGAGGATGAGGAGGCAGTGAGGATTGTTTGTCTCGTTAAGAACAACCAGCCTCTGGTACGATACACTTTTGTTTATTAAAATGAGCCCTTTAAATGAGCAGTTTTGATTTTCAGCACTGATTTGCTTACTGTAAAACATTTATACTAAAACCTTTAGAATCAGGGCATTCAAAATGAATATTTCATTAGAGATCATCTTTTCTTCCTAATTGCTGGGATTTTAAAGATACATCATTTAAATTAACAGTTCAACTCCTGTCTGATAAAATTACAGCAACAATTAAATTAATCCATAAAAGGTGTTGTCTTTTTCAAACATTTGTTCATGTCACAACAAACAGAAAACATGTTTTAGCCCCCCCCCCAATAAAAAGAAGATAAATAATATTTTAATGGCAGGTAAATTTTGTTCATTGATGAAAAATCACTTCAGCTCAAAGAAGAACTGAATAAAAACCTCTGCAAATGTATTTAATTTAAATTAATTTATAATACAACTTGCTGATAGTTTTTAAAATAAGAGTTTAGCTCCATCTCTACTTAGATTATTACAAAAGGCTGCAAATTATTATTCGCCTTTACAGAATTTGATGATACGTACAGTTTCAGTCAGTAACTGCCTTAAATGTTTTATAAATGGAAAATGTCTTTTTCTAATTTTGTCCCCAGGTTATACTCGTCCTCAAGTGTGGCTTAATACTGTAAATGAAAACAAAGTATTTGTCAAAAAATTGTCTTCCATTTTCCTGGCTCAGGCTGCAGAAAATTCTTCATTTTTTACAGGACTCTCAATGAATCATTAAAACCTGAGTTTCTTATTTTTCACACACTAAGAGTGGAGACGAGCGCAGGAGGAGTGTTGGAGATGAAGGAGCCGGGGTGAACCGAGGCCCCTGCAACAGCCTCCGTCGCCTCACGTTAGAGCGCCTCACACCTGCGAGGAGGGCGTGGTCAGGGGAGGAGCTTAGAGTGAAGGACTGTGAGGCCGGAGCTTTGTCCCTTCAAAAGCCACAGCCTGGCTCCTTCCTCCCTCGTTATGGGTCAACAGTAAACTGCAGCTCGTGTCCTCAGAGTGCAGGACTTTGGAAACAAGAGCTGAACCGCTCAGCTCCTGATGTCTTTAGTCCTGATGTTGGTTCTGGTAAGAACAAGAACAAGTCGTCTGCTCGTTGTTGTAACCATTCCACTACCCTTGCAACTAATATGAAGAGTGAGAAATCAGCATCATCTTTGTTTCATTCATCTTTCCTGGCATCTTCCACGTTCTTCTGTTCATTTCATTTAATGAAAGGGATCATTTCATCAGGACCACATTTCATCCTTCACTTTTCTTTATTGACAAACCAAATGTCAATTTTTATTTGTGAGCTTTAATTTTTTACTTACTTCTTAACTTTCTTGCATTTCCTTCTCTCTCTTTGCATGGTGGTCAGTTTCAGAGAGACAAAAAGCCGACAGAGAAGAAGAAGATGACTATGCTTACCCTCCTCCTCCAGTCCCAGCTTACAGTAACAGTCTTCCCAATTCTCCCTTTTTATACAAAAAGGATGTAGGAGAATCGAGGAGCATTCCTGGATCCATTCGGACCCTGGTTAGAGTCCACACAGCACCTGCGGCTCCTGAAACTCAACAACTAACATGGCGTCAGGGAGTCAGAACTAATACTGCCCCTGACAGGTGGTGTCGAGCTGGACCACATGGAAAACACCCAGAACCTTTAAACCAGTCCCATCAGCCCAACTACTCTACTGATCCTCAGCGCAACAAACACCATAATCAAATAAAACACACAGAGAAGCGAACACACCACCATCACTGCAGCGTGGAGGAGCTCAGGACCACCGTTCAAACCGTGGCCAGCAGCATGGAACACAGCAGTCAGAACGTCAGACATCTTGGCCAGAAGATGGTGGCAGCAACAGAAAGGATCACAGACAGAGTTGATGAAAATGCCCAAGCCCTCAACCTCCTCGCTGAAGTGGTCGACAAACTTCAGGGGATCATTGTGGCCAATAAACACCTGGAAGCATCTCCCCCATGCAGGCCAAAGTTACACCGTCACCCCGTTCCTCCTCCGAGAGGCTCTTCGCTGTCTCCAACAGTGATCCACAAACCTTCAACCCCGTATCCACGCCCGGTCTCACCCTCCTCTGCCTCCTCCTCTTCTTCCTCTGCCGGTTCTTGTCTAGATGGTTTCATGAGTCCAAAACCATCGAACCGAGGGACCAGAATTAAAAAGACAGCAGGTGACGTTAATGGACATGTTCGGTACAAGAATGGATCCGTTTTCAGAGCTCGAAAGCAGGATCGACAAGACTATAATGGCACAGGCTGTTTAAAAACAAAGAAGAAGAAATAACTGAACTATTCTTGTCTAATTTCATATTAGAAAAAGATGAGAACCACAAGACTTTGTTTTTAAAACTCTCTCCAGAACCTTTATTAAAGACTGAGGGAGTAGAACACAAATGCACAATTTTTCTAACTTAGATTTTTTTGTTGACATTTCTACAAGAAGCAAATTCTTATCAACATTTGAATGAATGAATGAACGTTTTCCTCTTTTTACTGGATTATTTAAAGGACCAATGTAATTTACAGGTACAAAAAAACATTTCTCCGCTTTTTCTGGTTTCCAGCTATTCGTGAAATGATTTCGGTTTTTCATTACATTACTTTTTGTTGTTTCTTGTTTCAGAGTTTAAATAGACAAAACAGTCTATATTTTACAGCTTGTAAAGATGCAAAAAGTAAACACAAGTTTAAAAATCTGTTACAATATGTTTAAAAAGAAACGAGTAGTTACCTTACTTGTTCACAGAATGATGGTTTGGGATCTTTTTGCAGTTTTTGTAGCATTGACTGACTTTTTTTCCCCTAACCTCTGCAGTATTTGATCCAGTTACTGATTCATAGAGCTGCTTTGTGCTGTTTGTTCATCAATCAGAGTAAAGTTTTCCATCCTATCAGGTGTCACATAGGAAGAGGTTGTCATGTTCAGTTCATGCTCTCTGAGTTCAAAACCTTTTTGAGTTCTACCAAAAACCTAGAGCATCAACCAAAAGTTTGAGAGTCAACCAAATATTTCGGATGTGAGAAAAAGTTTTTTTTTTTAATTGGAATTTACTGTAATTTTTTTGGTTGAAATTATTATTATTATTTTTTTGGTTTAAATAATTTTTTTTTTGATTGGTTGAGAATTTGTTTTTAATTTTTTTTATTGAAACTGCTTTTTTTGTTTGTTTGAATAAAGAAAAAAAATACCTCCATAACAGTGTAAACAGAACCAGACAAGTTAAAGACAAAGATTATTGGGTTTCACTTTATCTTTATGTTAATATGCATACTGTGCTCCTATGTTTGTTATGTTCTGAACTGTAATTTCATTGTGCTCTGTACGATGACAATAAAGGTTTATCTTATCTTATTTATCACTGCAGCACAGTTGGTAGGGAGACACTTTAGATGATCTCAAAGATTTGTTCTCAGTATTAGACTGTAATTGTGTTTTGTCACTTTTAAATGTCATAATACAGCTAAAAGAATGTGAAGAATTCAGTACAATAACAGTGTGGGCTGTTAAAAACCACTAAAGTGAAAATATATGTTTTCAGGGAGCAACAATAAAGAAGAATGAGGACACAGGAGATATATACATTGCTCGAGTGATCCATGGAGGACTGGCTGACCGCAGTGGTGAGATAAAACTTCTATTTATTTAGTTTATTTTACCAGAAGAAACTTGTTCAGATTAAGAATCTCATTTACAGGAGTAAAAAAATGCCAACAAAGCAGTTTCACAAAGAAAACTTTAATCCCTGCAGAGCTTTTGTCTCCGCTCTTTTGTCTAATTACAGTTTGTTACCAACTCTTCAGTAAGAACATAGTAGATGGAAGATTTGGTGTTATTTATTGTTTTTTTTAACATCCTGCAGGCTCTGACATGTTAAATAAATTTGAAACTGAGTTAAAAAAAATCAGTAAATTTCTCTATACGTCAACCACCAGCTCTATACATCCGTATACCTGCAAAATGAGAGAAAATCCATGTAAAGAACAAACAATCCGTACAACTTGACATGTATGAATTTAATCGAAACTGTAAAAAAAAAAAATGCAGTAAAACAAATGGGAAGTGGGTGAGGTCAGTATAAATCATTTTTCAGAACAGAACCTGATTCACGTTTATTTTAAGAAATTAAAATAAATTTTAATGTATGTATTTTTAAACACAGCAGCGGAGCATTGTGATTGACAGCTGACGCTTCATACCTTTCTGAATCTGGCTATGAATAGGCAGCTAAATGATGAATAATTTGGCAATGATTGACCACAGTTTCAAAGATTTAATGTGTAGTATCTGCATATTATTACAAGTGTATTGGTTAAAATGAACAGAAACACTGGTTTGTGATCATTTATTACATAATCATCACATTATTACATTAGCATTTCTAGAAAGAGCAATCACCGCATTTTGTAACAATTGCTGCATAATGTAATAATGTTATTACATAATGTGGCTGCCAGTATAACAAAATGTGTTGAAGACTTTTATTACATTTTGTGTCAATTCTATATAGTATAATGTGGTTTTAGTGTAGTTTTATTATATTTTGAAGTCTGATTTTATTACATTATTACGTAACGCAGCTGCTGGCTACCCTAAAGCTTAACCTTCTTTAATTTGAATAGTACACCATGCTTGTGTTATTACAAGGAAAGTTGTACAGTAACATTATGGGAGAGACCATTTGTAAAAAAAAAACATACTGTATTTCAAATTTATTAAAAACTATAAATATATATATATATTTTGGTGATTCTTTTTTCTTTTTAAATGTTACACTTTACCTTGGTTCAGAGCCAATGAAAGTGGCCCTTGAAGGGACACTTGAACCTAATTCGGTGCAGTGATTTATTTTACAAAAAAAAAAAAATCATTTAAAGCTGATTTTTTAACAACAGCCATAGTTTTGAAGACCTGTAATGAGCCGTAACATCAGTCGCATAAAACACAAAGTATGAAGGAAAATGCAGAGGTCTTTCCTCAGGCTAGGCTAATGGTTATCCTAACCAGGGTTATAACAGGTATAATATGAGTCTCCTGAAACTGCTGTTTGGGTCCAACAGCAGACAACTAATCTAAAGACCCATACAGATTAAACAACCTGTGTTATGGAAAAGTGCATTCACCAACATATAATTATTTGTTATTTTATGATTTTGTCAGGACTTCTTCACCCCGGTGATCTGTTGGTGGAGGTTAATGGTAACTCAGTGGTGGGAATGGAGCCAGAAAAGGTCATCCAGATACTGGTTGGTCTGAAAATTAAAAAAATAATTCAACATTTTAGACAGTTTTTATCCCTAATACTTTTACAAAACAGTACTAAACAACTATTGTTGCCCTGATGTTTGTGATTTTTTAAAGTGATCATTGTTTTGATGTGATTTTTTGCAGAAACAGAACAGCTGGTCTTAATAAGACCACATTTTAATTAGGGGTGTAACGATACATCAATCTATATTGATATATCGATTTATATGGTTCATGATTCAGTTATATTGGGGCAATATGAAAATATCGATCCATATCGTCATCATATTCTTGATGTGAATCAATATCATCTGCCCATCTAACACAGTCATTATGTTAGATGGGCAGATGATATCACATTATATCGATCGCACACTTGTGAATTGAATTGAATCAAAATCGTATCGTGACAGACTTTATGATATCGAGAAATATCGAATCGTCATCTGAACGTATCGATGTAATATTGTATCGTGATAACGCTGGTGATTTACACCCCTAATTTTAAAATGTCAGCTGTGTTTTAATGATATATAGTTGTGTTTTCTCCTTTTAATGTCCTATTTATAAAACTTTAAGATTTATAGAATGCCAAGATTTGTGAAATAAAGTTTTAAGTTTGTTCTTTTATTTGTAAAAGCTGTTGGAAGAAGAAATGACACAAATCACTTAATCCCTGTGTTTTTCTATAGTTTTGTTGATTGTATCCAGGATAATGCTTTGCTCTAAAACCTTAATGTATAAAAAGTTAAATTCTTTAAATGTCAAGAGTGAATAACTATCATGACTGTTTTAAAATAGATTTAAAGCACCTTTTCTCATTGGTTGTCTCCTGGTCAGACCAGCTCCAAAGGCACCATCCTGTTTAAAGTCATTCCAAATTCTGCTCAAGTCAGCATCAGCCAGAAGCCGGTAAGAAACATTTACCTCATCAGCTCACCTCAGTGCAGTGACAGGTCTTAAATATATTCTGTTCCTTTGTTTAGAAAATAAGCCTATAGAAGGTGGAGATCCAATAAACTGTATCCGTTCTGAGACCAACAACCTGAGCAGATCATGGATTTAAAGTTATAAATGCACCAGCCATCGTACAAGTTAGAACAGCTTTAAGCCAATCAGGTTAAAGTTCTGACATCATCACGCTAGCAGTCAGAGCTACGCCAGATGACTTTAGCTCTTCTGTCACTCAGAGGTCATTTAATTGATGCTCTGCAACAAATCAGGCACCTCATCTAAAATCAGGACTTTAAAGCAGTAACCCAGTGAAACTAAATATACAGTTCACTGTGTTGTACACACAACACTGCCAGTTTATAATTAAAAAATGATGATTAACAATATATTATGTTCAAAATCCCTTTGACTTGTTTTCTCCAATTACAGACATTGATAAAAAAAAATGCAAGTAAGTCATGCATTAATAAAATCCACTGAGTACAGATGTGTTTTAAGATGACGTCAGTCAAAGCCTGTCTTTGATGAAATGACATATTAATAGCTGCATAAATCAATTCTGAACCTCTATTGCAACAAACACTATTGCTTAGTGCTGCTTTGTAGATTTTTTTATTTATTTGGTCATTCTCTTACTTCACCAGGGATTTAAACCAGAAAGCTTTTTATTGAGTGAGGTGAGGTGAGACATCAGCATTCTATGCTACCAGTGATAAGCTCAGTGCCTGAGAACTAAGCTTGAGTGTTTGCAGTTATGCTGATTAGGTCACATGCAAACAGATACGATTCAATATGTAGTGCCTTAAACAATGCGGCTGAAACAGAATAGAGGCAGAGAGGTGAAATTGGCCAAACATGGTGGCAACACGACATGACATCTTAGCATGATAGAGCATAGCTGGTCATTTGTTGGCTGCTGACTGGACATCATTTTAGTCTAATAGAAGCATGACTGAAGTTTCTGAACATCTATAATAACGTCGTCACATGGGGACAGTACTGGACCAACTGACAGCTGCTGACATTTTTACAATGTATCTTAATGAAGCGCCAATAAAGCTTAATATTTCAAAAACCATTAAAGACACAAAAAACAAGTCATATCAAGCATCTCCTGAATGCTCTTAAATAAAAGTCTGAATGATTTCAATAGGACCAAGTATGCAGGAGTAGTTAGGCAGCAAACAATTGCACAGGAGGACCAAACAGGATCTCAGTGGTGTGCATTTACTGTACAATACACATTAATAATGTTTCGGTAATATTAGTTTTTAATGTTTAACATTTGGAATAAAATAATTATTACATTAGTTTTTATATTTTTGGAAGTTACAGGTGTCATTTCCAGTTGTTTTGAGTTTAATTTATTGTTTCTAATTCTCAGAAAAGCTTAAAATTTTTTTTGCTGTTTTTATTAATGGCTCTTATTGTTTTCTGAGATCCAAAGTATTTTAGGCCCAGTCTCAATACTCACACTACCTGGTTAGTCCCGGTTGTCTGAAGTGGTTTTTGCACCCTTGATCCACACTTCACTAAAGTCCGCTTGGATACGATGCCTCGCTGTTTGTGACGTTTTTATTCTTTTAATTATTATTAATGAAAAAATCTTTACAAATGTAAGTTCAAGTACAAATCCTAAGAGATAAAAGGAGAACAAAGAACAAAACAGAATAATTGACAAAGTATATGCCTGGTTATACATTAAATACATTTAGTGCAAAAAAAATCATAGATTAAATATATTAACTGAGCTACAACATTCACGTTTCAAGATGATGAAAATGTACATTTGTGAATATGAAATTTGCCAAATAATCTAATTAGATTATTTGCTAATTTTCTGTTTATTTTAGTATTCTTTTCATGAAAACTAAAAAAATATGTTCATACCATAATGAAAATTCATTGTCAATATTACAAATGATGAAATTACATTACATTCATTCTAAAATGTCTTTTTGATATGACAATTCCAGAATAAATGACTTTTTTATTTTTTATTTTTGTTTAAAATAAACAATTTTTATATTTTGTTTATTTATCAAAAGTTTCTGAAATGTTCACACATTTTCCCCACTGTGAGTTCTTCCAGTAGAAAACAACTGAAGGTGCAGAAATAACACATACTGTATGTCCACTGAGCCCCTTCAAGTCTAGTGGTGGCAGTAATGCATTTAAACTAGTCTGGCAACTGCCAATAAAATCAAAGAAGAAGAACTTATAGAATAACCAGTTTTTATACTCTGGTTTATATAAGCTTCATTCAGCTTTCTTCTCCTAAAAACAATTGAGTTTCACTATCATTTTTTAGCAGTCTAAATGCCAAAAGAGTGACCAGTCCCACCATTTTGGATGTCCCAGTTATGACTCAGAGGTACAACTGTCCCAATTCTCCAGTTTTTGCACACTTGTAACCTGCACACTCAAACCCTTATGTGCACTTCATCTGAGTCGCTCCAAGAGGGGCGCAGGGTGTAGTGTGAGTATTGGAACCGGACCTTATTTGTAACTACAAACAAAAAAGGGCCTACTCTAACCCTACATGTCTCCTTCAGGTGTACATGAGGGCGATGGTGGACTACTGCCCTCTGCAGGACTCCTCCATCCCCTGCCCTGATGCAGGGATGACCTTCAGCCGAGGAGACCTGCTGGAGGTGGTTGACCAATCAGACGGGCAGTGGTGGCAGGCCAGGAAACTGCCCTGTGGAGCATCCTTTGCTGGTCTGATTCCCTCTGCCAGCATGCTGAAAAGGTCTCTCTCTCTATATATATATAAGTCTCTCTCTCACACACATTCAGACATCCTGAGAGCTGCAGGTCTCAAAGTCTACCACCAGAGGAAGCTGTTTGCTTACAGATTAATAGGAGTTTTTCATAGTAAAACAAAAAACACAAAATCAACAACTCTCAGATAGTGTTACAGTTAGGAAAAAAGTATCAAATAACTCAGTTTTAAATGAATGCAATGTTTTTATTGTTATTACTGAAAAGATAAAGTTTGATTGAATGAAATGGATTCTTGCTATTTTTTTTTGTAATAAATTACCATAGAAGACAAAGGTTGGTTCTGGTTGGAGTCCTAACTGGGCAGAACTTGCTCAATAAAATGGTGATGGCACTCCATGGAAATGGTCTGTGCGATGCCTGTGGCATTGAATTAGAGTCCTCTTTGCACTACTTGGGCCAATGCTTTGCCCTGAGTAGTCAGAGGAAAATAATTCTTGGAGAAGCTTTTATGGATCCTGATAAGTTCAGAACACTGTGTTTCTAACCTGGTTTCCTTCTGCCAAGGGACGCGAAGGTCTGATTAAAAGCTCGGTTTCTCTTTTTGGGGAGAGTAATGGGACCACTTATGACGCCCCCACTCACATGGGCTTTACCCATCCCTTTATACCATAACCATATCTTCATCTTTGAGTATTTTGGCCTGAGATAAGAATTCCCTGCATATAATATAATATGATCACACACTTTAGTAAATATGACTCTGATTAAAGAGGGTGAATAAATATTAGTCAATAATCTGACCTGGTGCCCCAACTTGGCAAAAGTGTAGTGCAGGACAGAAACAGTTTATCACGCTTTCTGTTTCTCTCCTAACAACTCAGTACAAAACTAAATAAGTCAAACTCTTCGTAAAATGAAGATTGTTGTTATTTTGGAGTGGTGTTGTGTGTAAATGTTACAAACCAATAATATCTTGACTGTTGTACTGTAGTATCTGCTCAGATTCTGATTTAATTTCATAACTCCTAACTGAGGTCAGTTCAAGAGCTACACACAGCAGCTTCTCTCTCTCACTCTCTCTCTCTCTCTCTCTCTCTCTCTCTCTCTCTCTGCAGTAAACAGAAGGAGCAGTGGTGGGGTCAGCCATCACAGGTCCATACCTGCATCAGACCCTGTGAGAATGTCATCTTTCTCTCAGACATAGTTTCATTCTAAGACCTTCTGAGCTCATTGACATTATTTCTGCTTCACTCATTCAGTCACAGAACTCTGGACATGAAATTATAGGCTTCATGGCTGAAATGTTTTTTTTCTAAACCTAGGGATGTTTTGTTCCAGATGAACATAAAAGTACATTGGTTTAATTCTTTAAAAAACATTTTGGAAATGAAGACTGGTAAAGTTTGAAACAAATATTCCCTGAATTGTTATGGATCAAATAAAAACAACAATGAACTTCAATAAATACAGTGGAGTAAATGACCAACTTTAATCAGTCCATCGATCTGATCTACATCATTGTTAAATAAACTTTAAAACATCAGTGTCTTTAACTAATGTTTTGTTTTGCTTTTTCTTCTTTCTGCTTCTTCAAGTCACTCCTGCTGATAACGGTGGGCATAACACCTGACATAATATTCATAAATCCACTTTATTCCTCACAGAAATGACAGGTCTTTGTTTTGTTTGTCTCCAGTCTATGGGTGAAACAGTATGGAGGACCCAAACTGACAAAATTAAAAGTAGAAATATATAAATGGACCAATAAAAAAATAAACTTAAAAAGCCCCAATTAATTTAAAAAAGCAGAACTTTGCTTCATGCGTTATAATTTAATTGAGGTTCCATTTAATTTTCAGCTCAGTTTATTATATATTTTAGCACATAATTTAAATTTGACTATTTTTAAAATCGATTTTTTTTGTTTTCCCCTTTACTTGTTATCTGTTTTTCTTATTTATTTATTTTTTTAAATTTTTATTGGTTTTTGCCCATAAGTCTGTTTATTTCCACATGTTGTTTTTATCCTGTCTCCTGTTTTTAATTAACTTTATGCATTTCTGTCTCAATATTGAAATAAGGTGGGTGGTCCTTCTGGGGTCAGCTCCTCTCCTATTGGTCAATAGACAGGAAGGAGCAGGATGCAAATGCAGATCAACTGTGCATGCCCTCACTGTCTCAGTTTAGCTTAAAATTTAAACTTTAGTTAAACATAGACAAGGAGGAAAATATTTACCTATGCCTTATGTTGCTTATGTTTTAAACGAAACTTTAAACTAAACTGAGGTAGCACCAGCTTGCACACAAATACTGTTTCTTATTGGGCCGTTTATATTTCTGCGTTTAATTTTATTTATGTCAGTTTTGGTTCTCCATAAAACAGTTTATGGGATCATACTGAATATTTCATATTTGGTTTTAGTAGTTCTGCAGAGATCTTCTATTTTATATCAAGTCTTTTGACATTTGTTACTTTTTTGTACCTATACTGAACCACGTACACTGCCTGTATTCAGACACTTAAATCAAAATAAGCTGGAGTCCTGGTATTATTTAAAGTAACCAGTAGTAATGTTGCCACATTAAAGCCTGGCTTTATATAAACTTTCTGTAACAATCTGTTTTTCTCTGTTTTTTAGAAGAGGATTCAACATACTCTGAGGACAAACGCATTATAACAGGTAAAGCATAATTCAAAATGTACAGTTGAAACCATAGGTTTACATACACTATATAAAAAGACACATGCATTTTTTCACTCTCTGATGTGAAATCAGAAAAAAACTGTTCCTGTTTTAGGTCAATTAGGATTGTTGTAAACTTCTGGTTTCAACATTTTTTATTTTTTTATATTGAAAATATATCTCTTGTAATAAAAACAACTTGTTTTGTTTTTCACAGATTTGGAAAATAATAAAGAAATAAACTTTGGTAGGTAAGTCTGTTCAGACACACAGAGATAAATCTGATTACACACTCAAAGATTTTTTATCTACAAACCAAAAAAATGACAAAGGCTGCCTTTATTATAGCAGATCCAACACCCCTTATTTTGGACGTTTTGGACACAACAACTTCTTTCAACTCACCACCAAAACATGTGTCAAAAACATATGGTCATAGATCAGAGGCCTATTTCACAAAAGTCAGATTTATAAATTCAGGATATGAGCTGTAAGCTGAGCTTGAACAAGCCTTCACC
>JAUBOC010000160.1:22679550-22689939 GCA_032275365.1 Anablepsoides cearensis | reverse complement strand
TTGATTGATTGATTGATTGATTGATTGATTGATTGATTGATTGATTGATTGATTGATTGATTGATTGATTGGTTGATGGGTTTAATTTGTAGATAATACATAACAAGATGGCTACATTCATATCACAAGCCCCACAAAAAGTGTCATTATCAAAATCAGAAACTCATCCAGGATACAGAACATGTTGTCTTCTTTCCCAAGCTTCACAAACAAAAACAACAAATGCAAAAATTTCCCTACCATAAATCCAACTTAATTTTTTTTCCCTCAGATAACCAAAATACATCTTTGCCATTTCTGATATGAATTGTGACCAGAGATGGCAAAAGTATTCACATTTATTACTTAAGTAGAAGTATAGATACTAGGGTTTAAAAGTTCTTTTTTGGAAGTAGAAGTATCAAATCAAGCTTTTTACTCAAGTAAAAGTAAAAAAATAGTGGTTTTAAAACCACTTAAAGTATAAAAGTAAGAGTAATGAACACTTAAATAAAGCCATTAAGGATAAAAGCTTAAGCTGTGCCACAGGGTTCTACAGCGTACAACCCCACTATCATCTTCAATCTGCTCCAGTCTGTCCTGCTGGATGTGATGATTTGTGTCATACAGGTGTGATGGAGTCTGTTCAATCAGATGTCAGAATGGTTTATATTTACACTTCTCATCCAACCACAATCAAACTCACTCTATCCATGTATCTGGATAGATTTCTATGTATTTATTTTTTCTGAATAATGAAAAGATTAAATAAAAAAAGTCAAAGTTAAATATAAATGAAATACTTTTTGTATTTTTAAAAAGTAAGGGGTAGAAGTAAAAAGTAGGCTGAAAAATAATTACTCCACTAAAGTATAAATAACCAAAATGTCTACTTAGGTAAAGTAAAATACTTGTACTTATTACATGACACCTCTGATTGTGACCATATTTAACCACAGTTTTCTTTAGAAGTGTTCTATATGTGGGGTTCTCAGTCAAAACATTTGTTAGTATCAAGCCTATTAAATCAAATTGTTTTGATAAGACATGGCGGCTGCTCCGTGCCCTGGAGACGCATCTGGTTACTAGGCAACGCGAAAACCTCCTTGACCAATCAGAAGCTTTGTTTGGCGTAATGATACAATAAAGCTCCACGATTCTTTGAACACGCAGTCTGCTGAAGGTAAGACTTTGGACTTGCAGGTAAATACTCAAAGTAGTTGTTTCCTTGTGTTATATGATGTTGTGTGTAGTTTGAATGAGTCAGTGCGGTCAGTTTAGACTCAGTTAGTGCGGTCTGCGCGGCGGGCTGTACTTCGTCGTGCTGCCGCGCATTGATCAGGGTCGGGCGGTGATTCGGCTTTATAAAACAGGCGTGTCTGAAGCCAGGCAGTGGTTCAAACGCTGACTTTTACACTGACTGCGCGTGTTTGCTGTCAGACTGTGGATTATGTGGAGGTGTGTGCCGAGTTAACATCGTTATTCAACTTTGAATGCTTCCGGAGTACACGTCTGGTAACGTATGTTGAGCTTTTATGGTTGATTCGCTTTTTTTAGTGAAAATAATCTGGTTTAAAAATAAACACCGCGGCTTAAACTGAGTCGTGAAGTTTTTCCAGACGATTTGTGGTTCTGAGATACGTGACACCTCGTTACTTTTCTCATTTAGCGTTAAAATAACCGCCATATGAGTGAACTGAAGCCAAACCTAACTTTTTTTAAGCTAACCTAACTGTAAAGCTTGTTAGCAGTTTTATTTTACAGGGTAAAGTTGTCCTCTTGGGTTTTAGCTGAAACAAATATTTGCTGACTGTTCGGGCTGAACGTGTTCCTCCGCAGCAGGTAGTTCGGCTTGTTTAGTTTAGAAAACAGCTGCTTTAATGGCTTCTGGAACAGGGAGGCGGTGAACTGTTCTAGAAGCCTCACGAGCTCCTCTCTGTGTGGAACTGAGCGCGAGCAGTTTGTCTCGTGCTGCACGCTGCAGTGTTTTTTCAGTTGTTTTGAGCTAATGAGTATTTTTGATTTCTGTTTCCTCACAGGTAATCAGAGCTTTGTGAGAAGATGGATAACAAGGAGGAAATGAACAACAGGTCTGTCAGTGTTCTCACCTGGGAGCAGGTGAGCAGACTACACGAGGTTCTGACAGAGGTGGTGCCGGTCCACGGCAGAGGGAACTTCCCCACCTTGGAGGTGCAGCTGAGCGACATCGTGGCGAGGGTGCGCTCCCGGCTGGAGCTGAGCCACATCCGGGTGAAGGACATCCGTCTGAACGGGTCCACAGCCAGCCACGTGCTGGTCCAGGACATCGGCTGGAGCTACAAGGACCTGGACGTGATCTTCAGAGTGGACCTGCCCACAGAAGCTGAGTTCAGGCTCATTAAGGACGTGGTTCTGGGGATCCTGCTGGACTTCCTGCCTGAAGGCGTGAACAAGGACAAGATTACGCCCATGACCCTGAAAGAAGTTTACATCCAGAAGCTGGTGAAGGTCCACACGGAGCAGGACCGCTGGAGCCTCATCTCCCTGTCCAACAACAACGGGCGCAACGTGGAGCTGAAGTTCGTGGACTCCATACGGCGGCAGTTTGAGTTCAGCGTGGACTCGTTTCAGATCGTGCTGGACTCGGTGCTGTCCCACTACCAGCAGGCCCAGTCGCCCATGTCGCAGGCCTGTCACCCCACCGTCAGCGGGGAGAGCGTGTACGGGGACTTCGACGCCGCGCTGCACCACCTGCGCAACAAGCTGATCGCCACCAAGCGGCCGGAGGAGATCCGCGGCGGCGGCCTGCTGAAGTACTGCAACCTGCTGGTGCGGGACTTCCAGCCGGCCGACCAGGAGGAGTTCAAGGCTCTGGAGAGGTACATGTGCTCGCGCTTCTTCATCGACTTTCCCGACATCGGGGAGCAGCAGCGCAAGGTGGAGGCCTACCTCCAGAGCCACTTCATCGGCGAGGACAAGAGCAAGTATGAGTACCTGCAGATCCTGCGCAAAGTGGTGAACGAGAGCACGGTGTGCCTGATGGGCCACGAGCGCAGGCAGACCCTCCAGCTGCTCTCGCTCATGGCCGTCAGGGTCCTGGCCGAGCTGAGCGCCATCCCCGACGCCTCCTGCGTCACCTGCTACTACCAGCCGGCGCCGTACGTCCGAGATCACAACTTCAGCAACTACTATGTGGCCAACCAGAACATTCCAACATGGCTGCCGTGTAACTGAGCAGTGATGGTGACAGGAAGACCAGGCTGCTGCTTCTGAGGAGGGAGAAGATTAGCAACTTAAAACAAAAAAAAAGGATTTTTCACAGTGGCAATAAATTCATGTTCCTCTCAAGGAGCAATTTAAGTGGACAAATGTTTTTTTTTTCTTTCTGGCTCCTTTCTCATTCCTTATCTACAGAGATGTCAACACCGTCAAACAGGAAGTGACATTTTTAAGTGTTAAACATTTTTGTTTATATGCTTTAATCTTAATGGAGATGTGTTTAGTGCCTTAACCTGCCGGTTTACTCCCTCCAAGGCTTTGAGTATGAACTATTATTTGGAAAAAGAGGAGGGTGATATGCTGTAGCTTTAAATTTGGTTTCCTTTGTGTTTAAAAAAAAATGTGAAAAATGTGGGAAAAAAATCTAAAAATATTTAAAAAACACTTGTATTGGGAAAGAAAGTTTAAAAAATAGGGAGGATTAGAAAAAGGTGCACTAAAGGCTGTAGGTCACATCAGAAAGCAGTGGAAATAAGAAGTAATTTTATTTAAATTCGTTTTGACATTTAAACATCTGACATGATGTGGTCTTCAGTGTTCCTGTTAGCAGTTGTTTTATTTGAACTTTCCACTGTCTGAGCTCCCCTCCTTCATATTTAAACCAGTTCCCTCAGCCTGGTTCTGTGTGGAGTGGGCCCGTCAGTGTGTTTCCTCTCTGAGTGAGCGCCCTCAGGTCGTCACAGCGTCGGGGGTGAAGCTGGCTGACGGGGTGGCGCTGAGGGAAATGTGCCTGGCAGCCGGTCCTGCACTGACAGACCTTAAAAGGAGCAGCACATGTGGCCCCTGCAGGGTGGCCCAGCTGAGGCAGACTCCTGAACTGCAGGCTCGTCTCCCAGCTGAATGCGTGACCCTGCCTCATCTTCACGTGTCACTTCCTGTCAAGCCAGGTGCGTGTCGGGAAGAAGACGAGGTTTGAACCCCTTTTGTGGTCATGAGAGGACGGACTGCTCAGACTTTGAGTTAGCTGAGTGTGGAAGCTAAAAGCAGCCTGCCCCCACACCAGCCCTTCTGTCAAGCCTATAATTAGCTGTTAGCGTTGAACCCTTGCAGCAGGACATTTGCTACCAGAGAACTGTGACTCCTCTAGCTCGTCTCTATCCCAGTGTTCCTGAATGACGTGTGTGAGCAGTGCAGCTGGCCTCAGCCTGCCTGGCTGCAGGAGACCACCTTATGTGGCTTCCAGCCGGTTCAGAGCGGTCGAGGAAGGTCAGCCCTGCCTCTCCGGAGGTCAGGATGGGTTGCATTTAGACACAAGAAATGAGCTGCTGCACAGTATATACTCACATTAAGTGCCTCTGACGTGTGTTTTTGGAGAGTTAAGCTTCTTCAAATGTGTTTTTATTGGTGATCAGAAGTCATTTCTTTCTTTTGAGCCTCTCGGGAGGCTTGGCAGTGCAGGATTGCCACGGCTGTTTTTGTTAATTCAAACATTTGTCTAGAGCCTGAATCTTGATCATTTATTTTTATTTTTTGGTTTAATTTGAGTCCCAAACTTTTCCCTAAAACCTGTCTGTTTTAGTCTTTAATTAAATTTCGAGCAGCACATTAGGTTTATTTGCAGAGCAGATGTTTGGTTTTTTTAAACACTCCATTTAATCATGAACTTCTTTAAAAAAACAAAACCTGTCAGTTTCTCTGACTGTTCAGCTCTGATCCAACAGCTACAGCAGAGACCTGCTGCAGACTGATGCACTTTAACCAGACCTCTGTTTGATCAACCAGCTCAGCTAACATGCTAACAGACTAAAGCAGAGGTATTTCTGGACACACTTTCTTCAGCTCTTTTTTGTTTCAGCAGGTTTAAAACTCCCTGCTGTGTAATAGTTGTAGCACTCTCTGGTTCTCAGACCTCTGAAGCGTCTGCCTGGAAGTGGCAGCTTGGACTCTCCCTTCCTGTTTGTGTCATCTGGAAATGACAGGTCTGATCTCAGACTGGTGGCCCTGCTCGGTCCTGAACATGCAAACTGTTTTGAGTTGATCATGAACTGTCCCTGGAGTGATCAGTCCCAGCCTACTTTCTCACGTGTTTAGTGTTGTCGTGTCTTTTCTTTCTGTCAGAGTGCTGCTGAAGGCTCCTCTGGTGAAGCCTGGGTGCAGCAGGGCTCCTCTTTGTTTGGGTTCATGTCTCTAACTCTTTGTGGAGGACATTATGGAAGAAAACAAATGATGTGGTTTGGTTTGTTTCTGTCCTTCAGGTTTTTTCCTGCTGTAAACTTGTGTCCACCCCTCCCCACTCTATCAGAACAGTGTTTTTTATTGATTGGACACCTGTAGATGTGTCTTTTGATTGAGGAGGGGGACAGTAGATATTTAGTGGTTCTGCTTGTCTGAAGTACAAGTCTTACACCATGAGAATGTGATGGAGTCGTGCTGAAGCTCCTCTACAGTTTCTTTATGGAAACTTGTGAATTTTTTTGTTTTTTGCAGCAGATCTGAGTTTACGTTAATGCGTGATGGCGTGTGTCTTCATGTGTGTGTGTGAAGGGGACGGCTGTGGTGATAAGTTTGAAAACACAGGAAAAAGATGAAATTTGTCGCACTTTTTTTTTTTTTTTTTTTTTTTCCCTCATTGGAAATGCAAACAAGCTTATTTTGTCAGCTTTGATTGTGACGATGACTTTGATGGTTACAAATATATTATTTCATTTCTCAGCACTTTTACCTCACTTGAGTTTTTCCTTTTTTGAATGGAAATGTACGTGTACACCAGGAAGTGTGTTTGAAGAGGAAAAAAAGATGAATAAAGACATTATTGCAGTGTCTGAGCTACTTGTTTTATTTATTTTAGATCTTTTAATCTGGTTTCAAAAGGACAAAATTGGTATTAAAAAGTTAAAACTGCCAATTTTAAAAAAAAAGCTTTTCTTAAGCTGTTTTAGAATTTTTGTAAATGATTTTTTTTACAAAAACGCAGACTTGTATTAAAAATGTAATTGAGAATAATATTTAATGAATTGGACAAGGCTTAAAATAATCATTAGATACATAATACAAGTTATTCATGATACAAAACTTTAACATACAAAATTAAAGCAATGTTAAAAAGACTGCGTGTCTTGAGGCTTAGTTGTGGGTTCACAAAGCACAGAAAACGGTCCCTGAGGGCTACTTCACAAAAGCAGGATTGAGAAATCCAGGATAAGAGATAGATCTAAGCTTGACATAACTTGATCAGTTCATTCTGGCTTCATTTGTTTCACAGAGTCCAAACCAGGCTGAAGAGGTGCAGCTCTGTTAAGACAGGTGTAAATAATCCAGGTAAACACTGGTCCACAGGTTTCTGCCAAAGATCAGGAGTGATCAGACTCACTGAATCAACTGACTGCTTCATTCTCACCAAATCAACAACAGCTTTTGATGGTTTATGAGCTGCAGGAGCCTAAATGCCCTATTTATTACATTTTAAAAAGGGTAAAAAATAAAATGCAATGCTAAAATGGATATGGCTAAAACTTAATATTTGTGTGTTTTCAATATTTTTTGAATTTTGTAAATATTTGATCTACAAAATGTGAATTTAATGAGCTTAGAAACAGCAAGGAGGGCGGTGTTTGTTAAGGATAGAAGATGACCTTTATTTCTCTCTGTTCTTTTTATTTAAAGTCATGTTCTTTTATTTACATTTGGATTTTGTAGATGTTACATTGTGTTGTTGAAACTTGAGGTTTTTCATCTGGAAATAGATGGAGGGGGATTTTAGAGTTCAACTGCTTCAGGAAAACTGATGTTTAGAAACTTACATGAGCAAATGAAGCACAGCACACTAATAAAAGCAGAAACCACTATTTTAAAGGAGCGACAAACAGCATGGCAAACAGTGGATCACTAGAATGCCTAAAATCAACATTTTCTAACAACTACGGTTCCAGGGTTCCCACGGGTCCTTAAAATCCTTGCAAGTTTGTAAATTTGAAAAAATTATTTCAAGGCCCTGGAAAGTTTGTGAAAACAGCCAAAACATCTGTTTATCATCATTAGGTTTGACAGAGAGGGTACTGGTGGTATGAGAAAATGACTCAGGGGTACACAAGTGTAAAAGGTTTGGGAACCTTATTTCCATCATAAACACAAACATATAAAGAGAATCTTCAAAAACTCAGCTTTAAAGTTCTTTGTCTCAGAGGCTGAGGAGGAAATGTTGAGCTTGCACCCTCCTCTTCCTCCTCCTCCTCCTCCTCCTCCCCACTAAACTACCCACAGACAACACCACCTTCACACCACACACACTCCTCATCATCCGTTTGGTCCAAGAACCCCACACCTCCACCTCCACCCATCATTGTATCGTGGAGAAGTATAGAATTTCTAAATAAATTTTACACATTATGTGAAGTTCGAGTAAAGACAGAAAATATGATAAAAGGAAAGTTTAAAGTTCAATCCCACCATATTTCTTTTGGGGTGCTCGTCACTCAGCTGATAGTTTAATATGTTCTACAAAAGCCACACAGAAATATGTGCTTTTTAGTCCCAACATTATTTGGACTGACTTGTTTTCCACACCTTATTTTAGTTCCTCTGTACATTACACCTGAGAATAACACAGGTGGGATCTCTGTCTCCTCAGTCCATCAGACCACTAGTGGCGACTCTTTGGAGTCCTCTGGATCTGTCTTAAATATCTGGAAAAAGCAAGAGTGATTCTTGGACTTAATAATTTTAATAACTGGCATTTACACTTCAGAGAACATCTAAGGATTTTTCAACACTTTAGAAGCTTGATAAATACGAGTCCAGTCAAAACCAGTGCTGTTTGCTTTAAAAAAAGGAGGTTCAGTCACTGTTTCTGTATTTCTGCTGGAAGTTGATAGGATTTAAATTTGAATGTGTTCAGAGAGCAGAGAGCTGTTTGGATAATCTCAGGAGGAGGTTAATGTATAACTCTTCTTGGCACAGTTTTTATAAATCCTTGGAAGGCGAGTTGTGCAAGAGTCTTGGAAAAGGTTTTCTGTGCTGTTTGTTGATATTTACAGATATGTACAGAGTACAGGCTCTGTAGAAAACTATGGATCTCAACATTCAAAATGTCTGAAATATTTCCCAGTTGGCTTTACTCCTTTCAGCATGAGGGCTGAATACAGTTGTTACCATCCTAAACAGCTTTCTGACGTCTCCTCGGCCTTAGAGAGGTTTTCCATCTGCATCTTGATCAGTAGACACACACACACACACACACACACACACAGAAAGCTGGACTTTGCTTATTTATTTATTTATTTTTATGTAACTTTTATTTATCCAGTAGGGCCGCAACAATACAGAAAATTCACGGTTCGGTTCGGTTCGATACTTTAGTCTCACGGTTCGATATTTTTTCTACACTAAAAAGAGAAATTTCCATGCCCTTTTTAACTTGCAATTTGTTGAAATTAATAATAAATATTTGTTTAACATCAAAAGTCCAGTTTTTAAACTAAATGTTGCTGAAACAATAAGTTTCTCAGTAGATCTGCGCTCAACAATGCAGCCTAGGTGGAGTAGTTGAACACAGATCCACTGATCCTTCAACACAGAGCGTCCTAAGAAGATATAAATAACAACAGATTTTAAAAATCTGCATTGTTCGATACAAGTGTCTTTGGTGCGGTTTGGTACGGGTACATGTATTGTTGCACCCCTAATATCCAGGTAAACTGTTTGAAAACCACTTCTCATTTACCAACATGATTATCCTCCACATTGAGTCACTCTCACATAGATTTTCAACACCTTCAGTTGTGACTCTTTCATGATGGTGATCATCTCAGCACTTTAAACAACCATTCAGCCTCTGCAAACAGGTTTCTTCCTCCTGAAGTCACCCTGTTTCTAACAGAGGGACTCCTTTACAAAGAGAATGTTCTTCCATGAGTTCTTCACTATGTGACAGTTTATCTCAGCTTTGGAGAGAGAGAGTCACATGATGGCTGTATTTCCTAACAGCCTCAGCCAGCTGCTCCTCAGAGCTAGCCATCTTTCCAGCACAACTCATGCTTCAAGCACTTTTCCACATAAACAAACACGCCCACAAACTCCTGACCAATCATACAATACTTGACGCTGCAAAAAGAAAGTTCTGCCAGGAGCTTGAGCACAGAGTTCTTGCAAGAACGAAAACGACACATTTTCAGCACCCCTCTGCATCAACGAGAACATAATTCAATGTCTCATCAAGTATAAATCAAGTGTTTTGGTAAAAGTCCATCATCTGGTGGAGCTAAAACACACAAAATAAAGGAAATGTTTTCCACATGCAGGCAATTTGGCAAAATCAGTGAAGAAAGCCAGCTGGAGCTGTGTAACTCTGATATACTTTACAGTCAGAACATTAAAGCTTTGAGCTAGTAGTGAATTCTTAGCAGTATAAACAAAGTATTGTTGATGTTCCAATGACTGACGTAAAAAGGTACCACCTCCAGGGTGTGACCAGCGTGTTCTATTCTGTAGCTGCACCAAAGACTTGAAGGGAAGAGACTTTCAGTGCAAGCTGCAGCAGACACAGGCTGTGGTGAGAGGACCTTTCCTGGTTTCTGTTTGCTGATCAAACTCAGGACCAAACAGGTGCTGAGAGACAGAAACTCTGAGAAATGACATGTAGTCACAGATCTGAAGAATAACATTTTAAAGATCACTTTTCTTACACTATGACCCACTGATTAAATGATGATGTCTGAAGCCGCCAGTGTGTACAGCTAGTTTATTTATGTATTCATTCTGACAGGAAACCCACCTACAGTTTCTGTACTCGGCCCACCTGCTTTATTTTGTAAACTGTCCTGTTTTTCATCACTGAGAACTTCTCGTTTCCTGTGTTTCAGAGGCAGAAACATGAGGCAACAACTGGTTTCTGTGAGATTTCAGATCTATAGCAAACACACACACACACACACACACACATGTTTGTTCTTATATCCTCATGAGGACTTTGCATTGACTTCCATTCATTTAGTGGTCATTCTATTGCCTAACACTGACCACTTACATTAAACCTAACCTCACAGGTACACATACCTGACCCTAAAGCTAACCCAAACTCAATTCACACTTTGGTTCTAACACCCCCGTCACACACACACACACACACACACATCTGAAATTAGCATCTGCGGGGAGTGCTCATTGGTCGCCACAAGGCACAAGGATTCCCACATGTAGCAAAAATCTGCTACATCT
>JAUBOC010000160.1:22660180-22679450 GCA_032275365.1 Anablepsoides cearensis | reverse complement strand
TCATTTGAGAGTTGTTTTGAGGAGCCCATGATGCCACTCTTCAGAGGAGATTCAAATAGGAGAACAACTTGCAATTGTTCACCTTAAATACATTTTCTCATGATTGGATACACTGAAGTTCAAAGCTCAATCAGGTTACCAAACCAATTTTGTGCTTCAGTAAGTCAGTAAAAAGTAGTGAGGAGTATTCAAATCAAGAAAAAAATAAAGCAGCTGCAGGCATGTTTCCTCCCCAGCTGAATTTTTATGTTTATAATTTATAAAAATGTTGGTTCAATGTCTTTGTTTAAGAGAATGATAAAAGTTAGTTTGTTAAAGAAATAATAAATTGTATAATGTGTATTCATAAGAGCTGTTGTTTGTGGAGGAGTTGAAGTTTTTGTTTGGTTTTGTTACTTGAACATTATTAGTGTTTGAAATATTTTTTTTGCAAAATGGGGCCTTTTATTTTACTTGTGATTTGTTTTTTTGTTGTATACATAAACTGTTTTGTTTTAAAATGAAATGAATAAAGAAAAAAATAGAAAAAGTGAAGTGAACAATTACAAACTTTTAATTGGAAAAGGAAAGAAAAGATGAACAAGCTGAGTTTTAATCATTCAAATACACTTGTTTTGGTGATTTTTATACAAAAACAAATAATTCATGTTTTCACCCTGTGGATGAAATATTGTGTGATGACGTCACAATAGACACATTATGTCATTAAACTCCATCCTTGTTTGAGTTGTCCTGTATTTTGGAGTGCTGAACAGGCAACCCAGGTGGGACAAGGACCCTGTAGTCCAGATGGTCCCAGGTATGTAAAATAAGCCCCTCTTTCCTGCTCAGTGTAATTTGAACTCTGTGCAGGAGCAGCTGATATTTCCTTGTGTTTATTGGATCAGTTAATCCCTGCTTGTCACACAGGGAGGCCCATAAAAGATGGATTTTCTCCTCCTTTCTTCACTCACAGCAGCAGCATCCTTCCCTCTTCATCCCCCTGCTCAGCACTTTAATCCAACCACAACAAACGGAGATTAAAAAGGCTGAAGATGGGATGTAAAAGGAGGAGTCATGGTGGTCAGCAGGACGGAGAGACCGGAGGTGGAGGAGGGGTTTTAATCAGTAATGTGCCACTTCTTGTTTTCCTGGAACATGACTCAGTTTTCTGCAAAGGTGAGACCAGTGGAAAAAAAACCCACTTTGAATGCAACACCTGCTGCCACTTTTACATCTCATTTTGTGCCTGTTTTGTACTTGTATTTACATCTCACCTGATCTACAGAGTTACTGTAAACACCTGAAGCAAATCTTTAAAAAAATAAATGCCTAATTTTCTTTTACCAAAACTAAATAAATCTGCATATGTCAGACACAAACACTGTCGCTGTGTGTTTGCTGTCTGTGATGCTTTAGACCTTTTTTTCTATCACTTGTTGTTTTTAGAATACTTTATTTTGGATTTTTCAATCAGAACATAAGAGATATTAACAAACTCTGCTCAGTAACAAGAACAATATCTTTTGAATAGTAAAACATACCTAAAATAAGATACAATTACTTTGACAGAACACAAAAAGAAAGGACAAAAAGGGGTGATGGGGTAATAATTAAGGATTAAACAAAAATACATAAGAATCAGAGATACAGTGAGAGACATGGTATCACCATTGTTCATAAGACCAGCTGGAGTACAGGAAGGTTAATCAATCCATTGTGCTGGTTGGTTTTACACATACCTTAAAAATAGTTGCCATATTTTATAAAAGGTCTTATTCTGTTCTGCATCCAGTAGGTTATTTTCTCTAAGGTCACATAACTGTTGATCTCACATCAACATCTCCTCGCCAGATCTTAGCCAAAAGGACTTCTGTAAGTTTCTTAGAATTAATTGTCTTTAGATTGGAATTTGAAATATTTCCTAATAAACAAAAATGAAATGGTAGAACTGGTTCTAATAGAATCATGTAACTGGAGACAGTGTCTTTATTTAGTCAACTTAAATTTCTCTTTTGACTGTTGTAGAGACATAAATACTTCATTTTTATAGCAGTGTTCTAATCAAGTAATACTTTTCTCCTGTGAAGAGTTGCCATCTGAAAAATTGTTTCCATTCCTCTATAATGTGGTTTTAGGAGAAAGAAACCTTAAACATTTCAACAAGTTTATACCAAATTTGGATTGACTGGATGATTAATGGATTATCAGTTACAGTTCTGGTCTTTTTGTCCCATTTATACATTTATTGCTGTTCCTTCTTTCATTTCTATCATTTCCATTTTGAACCATGAAGGGGGAGTCTGCATATCTGACACAGAACCTACACTGAGCAGCATAATAATACAACTGATACTTCAACAATAATTTATTCATGCAAACAAATGTTCTGATAGTTTTTTAAGAGAAGTAAAGAATGCTATTGGGACGTGAGTTGGAAGTGATTGAAACATATTTAGGAATCTAGGGAGGATATTCATTCAAGGATTCGAGGATTTTTTTATTGTCATGTTTGTTACATGTTTGTGGTGCGAAATTTGGACTCAGGTCCCAGTCCGTGAAGCTTAATATTTCAATTATTTTTTTTCAAAACTCCTTTATTTAAAGCAAATAAAACATTAAAAAGATGCTTTGCACCAGATTTAGCTTAAGCTAATTTCCATCTGTAGTCCCTGAACAACAAAACACAATCTAAAATCAAAACATCCAGAAATAATCCATAAAAGTTCTAAATACAATTACTGTACCAGTAACAATCAATTCTAATTAGATTTTCTATACACAATCATAAAGTACATCAGCTAAAACAGTTCTACATGCTACACCTTTGTTCAGTAATCACTAATGCAAGGATTACAATTAAGATATTTCAGTGCAGACATTGCTGGTTTTCCAATAGCACTTTCCTAACATACTGTAAGTAAAGTCCTTCAGGTCAGTAGAAAGTTTAAGATTTACTGGAAGCTTACTCCATTCTGTGAGGCCTTTAAATGAAAAGGCTGAATGGGCAAATAATGAACAAACAAACATAAATAGAAGAATTAGAGGCTGCATTAAGTTTGGCCCGAGTTCATCACGCTCCTGAGCCGCCTGCCTGAGGGGAGAGGCTGGTGTGGTGTGAATGCAGAGTGCCCTCCCCCTGCAGCGTGATGTGTAGCTGTCCTGTGGAGGGCAGGCTGCTCCCCACAGTGCTCTGCTCAGCCTGAACCAGCCTCTGCAGCAGTGCAGCTGATGCAGGTGCACAGAACACTCTGTGGAGGTGCAGATGCTGATGGACGTTCCTGACCAGACAGGAAGTGTTGGAACTCCAGGTGAGGTCATTGGATATGTGAACACACAGGTACCTGCTATTCATCTTTATGACAGTGATTCTACCAAGTAATGTGAGAGTCAACAAAAGTCCATTTTCCTGTCTTCACTCACTCTGAATCAGGCTGGTTAAGTTGAGTCTAAAGAGAGTTTACTATCAAAAAACACCCCTAAATATGTAAACCTCATAGGAGACCATTTGTGCATTTAACACAAAAAGTGGCAAAACTTCACTTTTTTCCAGATTAACCTTGTATCCAGAAAATGAGCTGTATTTACTCAGTAGTTCCTGAAGGTGACACAGAGAGTATTGGTTACAAATAAAATGATGTTATAAATGATGAAATCCTGTGTACATTAGTAACAATCTCATAGCTACTAATATTAGGATTTATTCTAATGGCCTCTAGGGCTCAATAGCAAACACAAAGAGGGTGGGACTAATCTCCCTGCCTGTTGACTCTGTACAGTTGAAATGGATCAGAGTAAAAACTATTGCATGAGGATCTATAAAGAAATTGTATCAAATCAATACATTTATCACCAAAACAGACATTCACACTCAACCATATCAAAAGCTGTGAAACCACTACACTTGGCATCTTTTTTATGGTAGTAAGATGTATCATGTTTAACAAACGCCTGAAATTATTAGTGAAAAATCTATTTATAATAAACCCTGTTAGATCCAGGTTGATAAGTAAGGGTAAACACTATGGATGCACGTTATTGATTAATGGATTAATCTAAAGTTGATAGATCTTATCGATCAACTAACAATTATTTGTTAAGCGGCAACTTTCCTAAAAACCTGACATTACACACTAAATAAAAAGTACAGTAATATTTTAACAATTCATTGTGCAGCTGTGCGAGTAAACACTGACTGAATAAACAGAGGAATGTGGATTTCTCTCACATTATTAAACTTGGACATATTTTTAAAATATAACAAAATAGGAATCTGTTAAGTTGCTAGTTGAAAATAATAATAATAAAATAAGTAAAACACTTAATCCACCCTGAAGATGAAAAACTATCATTTAAACACAGGGTAATATTTTAAGATTAACTCAAAAACAAACTAAGAACATAATAAAATATCTCTGAAAGACGTGAGATACAAATGAGTAATGTAATTTGTTTGTTTATTTGTTTGTTTACACTCTGTCTGCTACATGATCTGACGTCACTGTTTATTAGATTGGTTTACTGGCCAGGTTATGTCACACAGATTAGATTAACTTCATTTTTGTAGGGAATGTAACTTTTTTGTTTTTTTTGTTTTGTTTTTTCACACGCAGTTAAACTCAATGAGAGGAAGCTAACGTTAGCCACAGTTAGCTTACCATTCTGTCATCCTGCTCTCTTGTTTTAAGCATCATATTGCTGATAGGTCCAGTACAGCTTTCAGTACTTTTTCTTCGGGTTTGGTATAGTCCATTATTATTGTTGTGTCACTAATATAACTAAATAAGACTCGTGTGTTTGAGGTCCAGCCCCACATTATGAAGACTACTTTCTGCTGCTCGGTTCAACTGGGCCAGAGTAGAGCAGCAGCGCCCTCTGCTGGATGTAGTCAAAATTACACCGAAATAAGGTTTAAACGGATGTTTTCAATTAATCGAATGGAAGAAACTTTAATCCAAACAACCATTATTAGACAATTAATCGTAAATCAATTAATTGTTTGCATCCCTAGTAAACACCTTTCCAATGTCGTTGCTATCATTTTTGTAATTTACAGTCAGTATTGAGGAGTGAGATTGGTCTGTACATTTTAGAGGATCTTTCGGGTTTTTTGGATGACTGTTATAACAGCTGGAGAGAAAGAGTCTGGAAAACACCCATTCCTCCTGCTTTGCTCAAGAAGATCTAACAACAGTGGTATAAGAAGGTTTTGAAATTCTATATAAAACTCAGATAAAAAGCCATCCTCCCCAGGTGATTCAATAATTCAGCCCTAACAAAGGGTTTGTCCAAGCTCTCCCTGCCCTCCTCTGATAAGCATGGTAATTCAATGGAGGATAAAAAAAGACTCAACTTCATCTAAAACCCCCTGGGATTTTGATATATAAAGAGCTGATTATTATTTTCTGAAGTTCTCATTAATTTATCTGGTATTACAAGTTACACCTTTTGGTGGCTTTTCTATAGCATTTATTATTCTCTTGTTTTCCCCAGTTTTAAGTTGCCATACTAGTACTGTATGTGCCTTTCCCCCAAGTTCTTAAAATTGTTCCTTAAACCTAGTTTTTGCCATCTGGGCTTAAGTCATAGTGTTTTATTTTAATAGTGTTTTATTTTAATTTCATACTCACCAGTTCTCTATACTTGTCTTTAGTTGGATCATTTTATTACGTTTTCTTGATTATAAGTTTGCTTTTCCAGATTATTGAGCTCAGCTTTATGTTTCTTCTTTAGCCCCTTAGTTTTGCCCCTCAAGGCTTTTAATGAATGAGCAGACGATTTATTTGTTAAATTGAAGAAGTTATTTGTTTTCTAATGAAGATTCAGGTTGTTTTAACAGAGCAATGTTGAGCCTCCATCAGCTACTTTGTCAGGAATGGACACAGACAGTACCAATGATCTTTAAGTAATCTTGGAAGGTATTCTGTCTATCACTGGATGAAATATATAAGTAGAAATTACACATGAAACCCAGGTGCTTGGAGAAAGACCTCCTGCATAAATAAACTATGGTCATATTTAGGTGTGTAAATATTCATAATTATCCAGGATTCTGAATATGTTTGCCCTTGTACCATGACATATCTGCCTAAAGGGTCAGATATAGTAGAAACAAAGTTTTTATGTAACTAAATTGCGGTTGCTCTCGACTTTGAGCTAAATGAAAAGAAAACTGGACCTACCCAGTCTTTTTTTAGCTTTCTATGCACCCTGTCAGATAAATGTGTTTCTTGTAAGTAAACAAGTTTTACTTTCTTTAGGTTACTCTTTTTCTTTTTATGGGGCTATTCAATCCTTTGACATTTAAAAATTTCAATGGACCAAGCATTGTCCTTGGTTATAATGAAAAATAAATTTTGTGTGCACCAGATACTCTCTCAGGTCTCATTATGTCCAGATTGTTCCTCCTCTACCTCCTAGTAGGTTGGAAGACACTTATCAATATGGCTGATAATATGCATTTAGGCTCAGCGGCTTTAGCTCCTCTTCTGGGACTCGGAGCCAAAGTTGTCGGTCCGGCTTGAGGTGCTTTGACTGTGGGGAAGCACTTGATCTGCAGCATGGAGACACAGCTGGTGGTTGCCCCAGACATTGCTAACAGTTGCTAACAGACAGACAGCGGAGTTTTCCAGGTCTGCTCATGTTTCAAACTTGAATCAACTGATTAACATTTCCTGAAACTTTCCTGTGAGAGGGGAATATATTCATCTTAGAAAGCCAAAATCCAAACCAGCCATGCAATTTGGCTCAAATTTCTGTCTGCTGCAGCTCCCTGTGAACGTTTCATCAAATCTATGTGGACTTTATTTATGTATTTTCATATTTTACAGACAAAGGAGCCCTGCAGCAGGGGTGAGCTGCATGCCCGTCAACTCTTCTGTTGTTCAACAACACCATTTAACATTCACCATTTACCACTCTTCAGCATAACATCCTGACAACCAAACATGAACCTAATGTGTTGACTCAAGGTGTTTGCCTTTTCTTATTCCTAAACTAGCATATGAACCGAACCTGTCAGCTCTCATAACCTTTAAAACATTCATAAGTGCAAAAACAAACACTTTCATATTCCACTTGGGAAAGACCTTTTAGTCAACTGAGATGCCCTGTTTTATGGAGAGCCCTTTCCTTCAAAATTAAATAAATAAATCAAGTAATTAAAAAAGTATAAATAAATATTCTATTAAATAAATGTCTCTGTGAAATAAAACAAAATCAATAAAATTATAATACATTTTTAGCAATTCTTTATATTTATTTATAATATTATTATTATTATTAATCATAATTTTACAACATTAAAGTCATAACATTAAACGAATAAAGTTTTAGAAAAGTGTCATTCTAAAATGGAAGTCTGAATAATAGCAGAAACCCACATGGATTTCTTCTGGTTCTTCTGGTACCCAAAGAAAACACTGCAGCCCAGGTTGTCCCAGGCTGCTGTAAACAGACTCTACAACAACTAAAACGTCTTAAAACACTTGTTTCTCCCCTCTATATGAATGAATAGCTAGAGAGAGAAAACATGACGACACTCCGACTCTCATTCTGTTTTAAACCTTATGATGATGATGATCAGAAAATGTAAAAATACAATCCTGCATCTAACATTCAGTTCATCATTCACAAGATTTCCTTTAAAGTTGTATGGAAATAAAGTCCTAATATGTCAAAATTAAATCATAATATTACGAGACAAATGTGATAACATTATTACTTTAATTTCATATTATGAGGACTTTTACACATAAAAGTAGTCTTACCTTTGTGTTAAAATGAGAAACATTAAGCAACGTGTGAAGTTGTTCTTTAGTATGAGTTAAACCAAATATTTAAACTTTTAGCACAGCAGCAAATGATCAGTAGGACTTAGAAACAACTGTGCCAACGACTATGATAAACTCAAGCCATATTGGTCGAATTAATGGCCGAGTTGTCAGATTTAATTGTTGTTGTTTGGATGGAAGCATATTAGTGACCCAAAAGTCATTGCAAACTAATTTATAAACTCAATGACATGACTGTCCAGTTCAGAAAACGAGGGAATGAGTGAAAATTAAGAACAGAAAATGGACATGTCATGTAAGATTGACTTTTTCCTTATTACAACTTTAATCTCATTGTTAAAAAAAATCTTGTCTTAACTTAACCTTAAATCTTAACTTAACTCTTCATGCACACTAGATACTTAACTCTTAATCTTAACTCGACCAAGATTAAGTGGCTGCCATTTTTTAAACAGACCCAATTTCCAATGGTATTTTAAAATACTTTCTACTGCCATCAGTTTCATATTACATGGGAATTTGATTAAATTATTGCAGTTCAAAGTACTCTTTAAGTTTCACCTGAAGTGCTACAGCTAGCTGCTGCTCACAGTGTAAATAACATGTAACATAAAACTGACCGGGTATAAAGGTTTATAAACTTGTGTTGACATGAACTGCTAGAATATTTTGGAGGTTAAAGTTGTTTTTAAGACACGGGCAATTCATGAGCTGTGTTCAGACTAGCTGTTAGCTCATCCATTACACCAGAATTTAACTGTGTTCTCTAAACTGAAGAGCCATCTAGAAGACGTAACATAAGCAAACACCTTTATCTAAAGGAAACTTTGTGAAATTATAAATATCCAAATAAGCCAAATCCAAACAAATCTGTGTAAAATATTTATCATCTCTTAACACGAGTCATAAAAAGAGAGAAGAACTCCACAAGAGAAAAGCATTTTAATCAAAGTGTAAAAAAATTTAGGAAACAAAAAACAAAGCAAAGACGCAATTTTCTTTAGTCTCAGACATTGTCGACAAATTGCATTTATACCTTTAAAATAATACAGAAATGCATTTTCACAAAATCAACACTTGGCTCAATTAGACTTTCTGAAATAGTCTTAACACAGCATTTCATCATTGACCTATTTCATTACAGAAACGCCTCAAATCACCTGTGGTCATTTTTTATCTTTAATGTGGATATTCATATTTACAAAAGCATTTAGTTAATGAATAATATATATATAACTTACTTTTTTTCCTTTTTTATGGGATGTTTGACTTTAAAAAGAAGTCCTACAAAGAAATGAAACCCAGTTTGTGGGTAAACCGTACCATCGACTCACCGTCTGTCTCATATGTGACATTTGGGTGAGAAAAGGACTGGATCCAGGTAAAATCACAGGGAAAGGTGTCAGTGGGACAGACTATATTTATTTATTATAGTGTTACTGGAAATAGGTGAGCTTGTGATATAGACACTGAGAACAATTGCTTTATTTTCATATTGAAACTCAATTAAAATCCAACATCCTTTAGAAAATCACAAGTAGTGCCAATAACAGCAGTAAACTGTAAACTGAGCAACAAACAAAAAGTAATGTTGAAAAAAACAAAAACAAACAAAAAACAAGAGGCAATATCAAAGACAAACAGGAAAGATTTGATGTTTTTACTCAGACCACAAGGACAAAATGATGCAAAAAAAAAAAAAACTAAACTAAAAAATTTGCAATGTAAAAAAAGTGCAAAATGTTTTGAACCAAAGAAGCAAAATTCAGTTGGTACAGAGGTGTGTGCTCACAATCACCACAACTGTCTGAAGATTGTGCAGCCAAGGGGTTCTGTGTACATTTTATGAACAGTCAATATCTTACTTGTGGCTCTCTGAATGACCTCATTTATTTCTGACAGAACTGATTGGTTAATGACTAGTTGGAGCAGGACCAACACCAAAGTGGACTGCAGTCATCATAACGTGGTCCAATCTCCAAAATTGTAGAAAAAATGTCATGCAAACACCATTTTACTAACTTTTACACTACCATCAATTGTGCATTAGTTTATTTACAGAGATCTGTGGTTAAATTCAAGCACATAGCGACAGCTGCTAGCTGTAGCACTTCTGGTGAAGCCAGGAAGTTGTGTTTCTTCTAGGATGATTGTTTCGTTGATGGTAAAGTAGAAGATTAAATGAAAGTGTTTGTAAGTCATTTTGAAATTTTGGAGTTTGGAGCTATTTTAAGGTGACAAGTGATTCTCTTTTGTTTTGGGCTCTCTGACTAGTCATTAGCTCATCAGTTTGTCACAGTTTAACTGAGTTTCTCCAAACTGAAGTGATTCAAAGAGCTAATTACAAAAGGTAAGACAATTGTTTGTTACCTTTTCACTAATCCACCAGGATACGACTTATTGGTTTTTGTGACATAAGAAGCAATCGATTTCATTCTTAACGGTTTAGTGAAAATGGTGCATTATTTTAATTTCAATTTATTACTCAGTTCTACCCACTCTGTATTTATTTCTTTTAGTTTTTTCACCCTGCCTTGCTTATAGAGGCTTTAATGGACTAATATGTTCAGGATATTTGAGTCTCAAGGTTTAAAGAAATGTTTTTAGTAAGAAAATCTCTTTTTACCTTTTTTTGGATCCAATGAAATGAAGAACTAAAGCTGCACAGTGAAAAATCTTTTAAGTGTACAACTGCAAAATATTTGATTAAATTTTTCTGATCAATATTTTGTTTAAGTTAAAAAGAGTTTGGTAGAGGTAGTCAAAGACCCAACATAAAGGCAAGAGAATAACACGTTTTTGATGCTAAGTTGTTTTATCAGACTAATCGGAGGCACTCCAGTGATTCTGTGAAAATGTCACTGTATCCATTCTTCAAAGCGGACAGAAATAAATTGATATTTTCAGGGGAATTACAGTTTGTAAAATATTACATGAGGAAAGTGATGTAAGATGAAGCTACCCTGGTTTATCTTATCATATTCAGTTACCGACCTTTTTTTAAATGTATAAATGATCATTTTCAGCATTTATTGAAGCCATGACTACATTTCTTTCTCTTGGCTTGACCTTCACATATTTACACCAGCAAGTGAGGGATGAGGATGATTTAAAGACAAGTTTGTGGCATTTAATTCACATTAACTAACAATGTTTAACAAAGGGTTCTTTGCTGTCCACTTTCTCCAGCATCTTTCAAAGATAGTGAGCAAGTTGACCACATGGTAGAAAAGTTTCAAGTATCCCACAAGATGTCGAATCAATCTTTATGTGGAGGAATCTTTGAAAAAAAAGCTCAGCAAGAACTCTCTGTGTCAGAGCCACAATCCAGAAATTATACTGGGTCCACAAAGAGTTAGACTCCCCCGTCAGAACTATGTCCTGCAATAATCCCTTCTGGTCATTTTGTCAGGAACACGATGACAGTGGATTAACTGCTGTGGTTCAGAGCCTTAAAAAGAGCCAGGCCTTACAGACCACATCTGAATATGTCAATTAACTGCTTCACTTTATCATCCAGGTGGGGTCCTGTCACAGATTGGAGGTCTCGGAGGGATTGTAGGGTCCATTCATCTGGGATGGAAAAGAAAAAAATACAAATTCAATGGAACAGATTACACATTTAACTCAAACTGGTACTATAGAGAAACTGTTTCACAGTGAATATTGAGGTATTTCCAGGATTAACAAAGACCAAACACTAAAAAATAAATAAAATAATCAAAAACAGGTCACTAGTATTCACGCTTAACAACATAGAATTTTTTGTTATATATTCCCTTTGATAAGGTCTACTGAAAAAACATTTTTTCATCCAATGAACTTTTGTTCATTTGTCAAAAACAAATGAACAAAGGTTTGGTGTTCCTATTAGATTCAGATTTACCAGATTCTGATGGGACCAAAGGAAATTTTTCAGAAAAACCCTATGGAATAGAACAACTAGCACAAAAAAATCTACCACCAGAACAGTTAAACATAAAGGCTGTGTCTGAATTTATGGGCTGGGTCCTCATGAGAGCGCATACGTCACTGCCCCACGCCAAGTACTGTCCCAATTCGAAGGCTCCTCATCATGCCATTATTGCCATTGTCAATGACCAGAATTTACAGACTGGTAACCTCCACTTAAGAACACCCATTATTTTAAGAAACACACACAAAACAAACATGAGGGAACAGGTCATGCACAACCAGGTCGCGCTACCTTTTACAGCTGGAAATACACAATAGGAGATATGAGTTTAAAAAATTGCTCTGATCCTATATTTACATCAGAAACATAAAATCATATGCACAAAAAACCACTTGCAACAGAACAGACAGCTGGGCAGGGAGCTTGGGTCAGATAACACATGAGATGGTGCGGGATCCAGTGGAGCCGGTGACATTGAGGTTGGTTCTCCGTGCTAGAACTCTATCTCCTTGTCCTCTGGTTCAGACCAGATCCAACACGGGTGATAGGGGTGGGAGGGAAGGGAATCAAGCCCTTGTTGGCATATCATCCTTGGGGAGTTTAGATAGGATAGCAATCAAGCCCATGCCGCTGGGAGCCAATAGATTACAATTGTTTTGGGACAAGAAGCCTTGAATTTCTTGCTGCTTTTCAGTGTTTTACTGCATCTCTAAAAGTGGCGAAAAAATTCCAATCATCCGAATTCGGGGTCCTTCTCGCCTTTCACCGTCTGAAGCTTCACCCAGATGTGATCCTATATGGTAGAGGCTCGCTCCTGAGCTGCAATTCTTTTTAGAGTCACATCCAGTTTGAGATTTATCTCCCCTAGCATATGAGTCTGTGCGCCCTCAGACCAGCAGAAACCTTCCATTGTGCCCAACAGCTTCTCAACGGCCCAGACCGCTGTTGTCACTTTCACTTTCCGATAAATCAGCAATCTGCCTCCGCCAATCAGCAAAAATCCAGTTATTATAAATCCAAATAATATACAAATCTTCCATGTCTTCAATTGAAAGTGGTTCCAGACACATCAGGTTCCAGCTCCGCCAAGAACCACTGATACGCCCAGCAGCAACCGCTCCACTCGGACAGCTACGTTCCCCTCATCACAGTCTTAATGTGGAAAAAATAGTGTCAATTGCGTTCAGAGACCAGTTGACCAAATCCATAATTCCTTTTTGTTTCGGATGGTAGGTAGAAAAAAGCTGCAAAGCAGGGTAGGAGGGGCAGGTTCAGGAAAGAGCCAAAAAAGGATCCAACTCCTCTGAAGGCTAAGCAAAGGGAAATTTTATGAAGATAAAATCGTAATATTACAAGATTTAAGTCATATTACGAGAAACAAGTCATAATATTCTAGCCTTTACATGAAAAAGCATGCAGTTATCACTGCATTAAAATGAGGAATGTTGAGCAACTTGTCAAGTTGTTCTTTAGTATTGCTTAAAATAAATAGTTAATCTTTTAGCACATCAGCATCAAATTATCAGTAGCAGGACTTGGAAATTGTGCAAATGACTATAAACTGAAACTGTATTGTAATTAATGGATGCATTGTCGTCATGTAGCTAATTTGGATGAAAGCTTATTTTATACTAACAACGACCCAAGTCATTGTGGTCTGCTTCATAAACACAGACACATGGCTACATAGCAGGTGTGAGGAAAATAAGGTGGAAATGAGGAACGGAAAATGGACACGTCATGTAAGATTATGACTTTTTTCCTTGTAATATTACGATTTTTAATTATTATTCCGACAATAAAATCATAATATTATTATTATTAATAATAATAATGCATTAGTCTTATATAGCTTTTCAAGACACCCAGAGACGCTTTACAATTTTTATGCATCATTCATTCACACTCACATTCACCCACATTGTAGCCACAGCTGCCCTGGGGCACACTGACAGAGGTGAGGCTGTCATAATGCGCCACCGGCCCCCTCTGACCACCATCAGTAGGCAAGGCAGGTAAAGTGTTTTGTCCGAGGACACAACGACTGAAACGGCCGGACGGGGGATCGAACCGATGACCATCCGGTTCCAGGACGACTCCCCTAACCACTCTGCCACAGTCGCCCTTATTATGACTTCATCGTCGAATAATAATTAAAAATAAATCTTGTTGTGTGGCTCTAATACTCCGTCGTAGATACTGGAGCTAAACCCGAATTATATTTTTTATTTATTAACGTGTAATGTTTTAACCTTGAAGTTGTTCTTCCAGTAGACCGTCTCATTTCACAGCAGTTTTGAGCAGCCTCCAGCGAGGATGTGGCCCACGTGGCCCGTGTCTCATGATTTGAGACACAGCCAAAGAACATTTGACCAGGGCTGGGCAATTATTTGATCGTGATGATTTATTGAGAAAAATTTCAGGTCAAATACGGTGATCAGCTGTGAGTCTCTTGATCAAACATGGCAGAAATGTGCGTGACAACAGCCAATCAGGATCCACCTTCTCCTGCTCCACTTCCACTTATAATTCGCTAAGGAAACATGGACGGAATCACTGAATTGACCAAAAAAAATGTAATCCAGTATAAAACGCTGAATCTCACAGAATTCGCCTACTTTGGGAGAATTTCTGAGGTATTTTGGCCGCTGCTGCTCCCTGCCTGCCATTACCTGTTAACAGGCAGGTAGGTGAGCTACCCTCCTGACAGAGAGAGAGAGAGAGAGAGAGAGAGAGAGAGAGAGAGAGAGAGAGAGAGAGAGAGAGAGAGAGAGAGAGAGAGAAAGGAAGGAAAGTCACCCACCTTCAAAAATTTGAATAGGTCTTAGGGTAACATTTAGGACAGAACTATGTCCCAGCTGTTCTTTATCTGGGGAAGAACTTTTCTGTAAGTTTTGTCAGCACACAATGGGCTGGACACTTAAGAAAACGTGAAGACCACTTCCTGTCTGAGCTGTATCACAAACAGTGAGCTGAGAGACACGCTGCAAACTCCTGAACACTGACAAGTGAGGTGGGAGTTTATCCAGGTTTTTGTTTTATGTGCAGAATCAGATATTCTTTTAGAAAAAATGAAACAGTTTTGTGCGTTGTTGGATAAAGCACTGTAAACAGAAGGGGGTGCGGGAGGTTCCATCAAATTGTTGCCGTCAGTATGGGTTTGTTTCTTTATGACATATTCAATGTAAAATTCAATTCTAAAACGTTTATTTTACAAGGATAACTTGCTAATTTACACATAAAGAATGTTTTTTTTTACCTTTAAGCACATTGCAAAAAATAACTGAATGCTCTGAACCACAGCTATTTGTTCTATTAGTGAAAGTGAAATAACAGCCATTTTTTATTTCTGTAGCTAATTTATTTGTTAAATTATTTTTCAGTCACTTTATACTTAAACACTTTTTAGGTAAACAAAATAATTGTAAGAATAATCGAGATTAATTGTGATAATTTTTTTTTTGCCATATCACCTAGCCCTACATTTAACCATAACATGATCAGAAAACAAGAAGGCTTGAGCCATCTAGCATCTGACCCTTGGCTCCAGGACCTCAGATGGGCTAAGCCTGAAGGAGAGACAGGATGAGCCCACCACTTGCAAGGACCACCATCATAGTCAGATGTACTGTAAGCTGCACAGCAGCAGTTGTACACTTCAGACTTCAGGTACAACCTGACCACTGCCACCTTCAGAAGTTCTCAGATAATACGGTCATTATTGGCTGCATATCGGACGGGAATGATGAGGAATACAGAGGGGTCATCAGTGACTTTGTTTGCTCGTGTCAGACCAATGCTCTCCAAGTCAACGCCAGCAAGACGAAGGAGATGGTCAAAGACCTCAGGAGGAAGTCTCCCCCTACAGCACCAGGGAACATTGAGTGAAAGGACTGGACTACAAACACAGACATCCTCTATAAATATATACTTAAACTTTAAACTTAAACTTTTAAGTTTATTCATTTCATTAAAAACAACAATTTTATATACAAGGAAAAACACAAAAGAAAAACAAGAAAAAAATCCATATATGTATCTCAAAAAAACTCAAATAAAATGAAATGAAAGGCAGCAGAAAGAAGAAAAAAATCTTAAATATATACAGCAGCTGTGTGCTGGAGCGTGCATGCAGGAACTAGCAGAACACAAGGCAAGCTAGAGTTGTTGAGGCTTTCTCAATAACTGGCAGTGGATGGAGATTTAGGTAATTACCAGTGGTGGGCAGCACTAATTCAAAAGTTAGTTGCGCAAATTCTAAAGCGCTAGTTAATTTATTTAGATTCGCAATTTCAAAAGCGCACGAAAAAAGAATTTTAGCTAGAGCTAATTCAGAACCGCAATATTGGCTCAGTTCACCAGAATATGTATTTCGAGTGATATTATGAGACATTCTTTTGCAATACTGCCAACTAGTGGCATGAACCCATAGCACTTTTCGTCACAGTTTGAGGAAGTGATTTATAGAAAAAGACTTTTGACTCATGGTTTTAAAATAAAAAGTTGTTGTGGATTACAAGTTCTGCTGCTTCTTGGTTTACTTGGTTATGGTGGGGCTTCGGTAAGAAAACATGCAATATATTTAGTGACCACCATCAGTAGGCAAGGCAGGTGAAGTGTCTTGCTCAAGGACACAATAACTGAGACAGGTGGAATGTGGGATCGAACCAGCGATCTATGGTTAAATGACAACTCCCACCACAGCCACAACATATGTGCAGATTTGCTGTGCATGTTGGTGCTGCCTCAGTTTAGCTTAAAGTTTAAAGAAAAAAATAAAAACTACTAAAAGCCCCAAATGATGACATACATGCCCGTGTGTGTGCATGTAAATTTCTGACCACAAGTACATATTTAAATGAGAGAATATGAATCTAAAGGAGTTGTGTCTTCAAGGTTCACTGTGAAAGCTATGTTTCTGGTATGTAGTTGCATTGATAAAAATAGGAACTTAGATCATGTTTTGTCTGTTGTCACATGCTTTCTTGCTATACTGGAAAAAAGTGACCTCATGTTTTATTGGATTCCATTTGGAAAGTCTGCAACACATCTGACAAGCGTTAAGAAGATATTTTGCTTCAACCAGAATTTAACAGCTCTAAACTGTCCAAAGACCAGAACATTTGGTCCATCGGCTTAATTTTGGACAAAAACAGTGTGGAACAAAGAGTTGGGGCTGAGCTGGTTTCACTCATTTTTTTATAGAAACAATATCCAGGGGATTTGTATTTCTGAAAAAGAAGCCTTCAGGACGTGCACATGACATTCAGTTTCATCCTTTGTTTCTGGTTCAAGGAAATTTTACCGGGGATCATAGTATCAGGTGTCATACTTTCTCACACTGTTTGAGTAACAGGTGATACAGCTGAAACCTAAACATTGTTCATATGTGCATTTGGAATCACTCCAAACTTGGCTGATTTAGTTTTACATAACTGATCATCTGCTCCTGTCCTTTAATATCACACTCACCCTCTCATGAATTAGGCCCATATGTACCTTTCATAATATCAAGAAAATAAACACTTGTACAGTTTCCTCTGTCACTGATGAGTCTCTGGATCTACATGGCCTATTCACCCCTCATGACCTAACTTCATACGATAATAATAGCCTCAGTATCATCCTTAACATGCTCCTTTGAAAACAAAGTCTTGTCTCCTTTTCTGTTTCTCCTCCATGATAGGGATGGGTACTAAAATGTGATTAATTTTGACCGGATGGATAAGCTGCAGCCTTAGCAGTATTGTAAAGGACACGGGGCATGCTGCATTGTTTATAAAAATAGAGCTCTTTTTCTCTCTCGCAGACTGGTTCTTCTATGTTGTTAGACTCAGAACGAAGGGGAGGAGCAGCTAACAACACAGGATTCCAGTGCTGATGCAACCTGCATGTGCAGAAAAAGACAGGATGTTACATTTAACATGGTGTTTACAGAATTATCTAAAAATTGGTGATAAATTTATATCTACAGTAAGCATATCTGGGCAGGTTCTTCTGTTTATGGAAAGGTGCCAAGAAAAAGACCCAAATGAAGGCTCTTGCATTTTGGAAAAGAGCTGGCTGTTTGTGTGCTGTGGTTTATCAGTGTTAGTGAGCTGACCGTGTTTATATTAGTTTTGGGATAAACTACTGTGTTCAGTCCATTTAATTTTTTATTAAAATGGGGTCAAAACTGGCATCAACATCACAAAGGTCATAATTATCACTAGAGTATTTTAAAAATAAGTTAAATAGATTTTTTTTGTTTGTTTAATTTTGTCTAGAGAGAGGTTGCTGAAAGTCAAAAGGTCTTGATACGATAAAAAATTAAGTTGTCGTTTTGTGCCTTCAAAAATGAAATGGCATTTGGTGTTGACCCAAACACCATAAACAACATGAATCAAGGTTTGTTGATTGATCCGCTCACCCCCACCTCACAGATGTAAATCTGATGAAATGTGACACGAGCGTTCAGACTGAGGGTGCTTTGATAAACATCAGATGTATCCGACTCAGGACCACATACTGAAAAGAACTGGGTCGAATTTGAGAAAAAAATAAATCTTCTTTATTTGTTTGTTCAGACTGGCATCATCTACCTCCAATTAATGGTATAAAAAAACTCACATGCAGTCAATGTAACGGAAATGAAAATTGCATGTGCAAATAATTAAGTAGCTTAGTTTTATGTTCTATATTGTTCTAAAATAAATGCATTGCATATTTATAGTTTATTTTTAGGAATACAACCACATTTTTGTGAAGAAAAACAGTCCACCATTAAACAGAGGTAGAACCTTCCTGTCCAGTTGTCCTCCTCCTACAATGCTGTTATTGCCATTATGACTCAGCACCATGTGACAAGGTGTGAATCAGGGCTCCAACGATAGTCAGGTGATGGAGCACATGACCCTCCATGAACAATGAAGCAAATCAAGGCACTAAAAACCCTATCGTTAGGCTGATGGTCCTCTTTAGCATGAGACTAACCTGTTTGTCCACCATGTGGAGGCGGAGCTAAGGCTGAGTTCACCTGAAACTCCTCAGATTGAAGAAATCTCTTGGAGGAGAGACGAAATGTTTCATTAAAGAAGAACCCATCCAGAGGACCTACTTATTTTTTATTTTTCTACCTGGATTAAGGCCCCCACATACTCAGGCGTAATTCGGTCCGCGCGGACTGGTCTGCACAGACATAAATTTTTTATGTCCACATCTGCGGTGCGCATGATGGCGAGTACTGTTTTGGATGCGACACCAGGCTGATAAAGTTGAGAATCTGTGTCTTTAGTAGACAAAATGGTGTCAAATTTTGAAGAGCGTCTCATGGAGGAGATTATAAAACCTTATGATGGATCAATGAAGGAATATATAAAGACTTTCAGCGAGCAACAAATTTGTGGGAGGAAATAGCTCAGATCCTGGGTAAGGTAGTTCTTTTCTTTTTTTCCTTTTGTTATTTTTAAGCTAAAATGCAAACTGTCTCTTCCTTACAACGGCGTATTAGGGCCAGTTTGCAGATGGAAAAAAAAAAGGAGGAGCAAATCTCCGAGAAAAAACTCAGAATTTCTGAGATTAATTTCAGAAATTTTCGAGAAAA
>JAUBOC010000160.1:22640256-22652146 GCA_032275365.1 Anablepsoides cearensis | reverse complement strand
CAGTTTTTCAGATGGCAGATCCTCCACTTTTTTACTTCCTGACCGCCAGCCGAACTTCGCGCTCTAGTGGCAGTGCAGCCTGACGTCACGTGAAACCCTCCTATTCCAAGAAAAAAGGCAAGTTGCCTCAAAATTAGCAGTCTATTAAAAAGAAATAAAAGAGCTCAGGAATGAACACAAATTTGATTTCTAAAACATTGGTTATAAGATGTAAGAGCTTGTGCTCCTTTCCATACATAGTAGAATGAGAACAGCTGTTATACAGCACAACTTTAAAAATGATTTTATAAATACACCAAATTGCTAAAGTAAACACACAAAACCTGCCAAGAGCAGTCGTCCACCAGAACTCACGGACTGAACAAGGAGGGCATTAATCAAAGAAGCAACCAAGAGGCCAAAGATAACCCTGATGGAGCTGGACAGTTCTGAGGATGAGAGGATCTGTCCAGAAGACAACTATAAGCTGCACAAAGCTGTGAGGGTGGCCACGTAGTGTTAAAAAAAATTAATGAGGCAGATCATTAGGAGAGTCTCCAATTTGTCTTTTGGCAAATTTCAAGCATGTAGAAGAAGGTGCTTAGATTAAATAAGACTGAACTGAGAACTTCATCTCTATAGTGAAGTATCCTGGAAAACTGAGAAAATTGATATTTCTCGTCAAAAGATAAGGTATCTTGAGGAAAACCAGTTGAATCCTCTGAAGATTTGAAACAGGAATTAATCCCCCCTAAACACACTGCTACAGCAATGTTCTAATGGTTTAAGAAGAAACATTTAAAGGTTCTAATTGGCCCAGTCAGTTTTGTTTAGCTTTGATTACAGCACACATTCTTTGTGGCATTGTTTCAATTAGCCTCTGCAATGTCACAAGATTTCCATCCAGTGTTGCATTAATTTTTCACCAAGATCTTGCATTGATGATGGTAGAGTCTGACCTTCTCCAGCACATCCCAAAGATGCTCAATGGAGCCAATCCATATGTGAAAATGATGTCTCATGCTCCTTGAACCACTCTTTCACAATAAGAGCCTAAAGAATCCTGGTATTGTCATCTTGGAATATGACTGTTACATCAGGGAAGAAACAATCCATTGATGGAATAACCTGGTCATTCATTATATTCAGGTAATCAGCTGACCTCATTCTTTGCTGAACCTAGACCTGACCAACTGCAGCAACCCCACATCATGGACCTTAGTTAGAGCCAGGTGGAGACTTTTTTTGGCCGGGCAGTGTATTAATCACATTTATCCAGTTACTTAGTTTGACTGAACTGCCACATGTTTGAGTCTGTTGGTGGTTTTATCATGGGTTTTAATTTAAGATGATGCAGAAATCTTTTTGTAACCATCTTTAGTTCTGCAGCAACCCCAGATCATAGCACTTAGTTAAACCCAAGTGGAGACTTTTTTTTGTCCAGGCAGTGTATTTTGCCTCTTCAAAGTGGTAGTTATGTTGTGCAAATTAAAAACTACCACCCAAATTATTTTTAACTTCCACACTGTAGGACAACCAAACAGAACGACAAGATGGGTGGATGAAAGCCACTGTACTGCAATCATCTGAAACATTTAGACTAGATAAATCGAGGATGGGCAACTAGCAGCCTACATAACTTCCATCTGGCTTGCCAATAAAGTAGCCACCCCCCTTAAAGTAGCTCTTAGAATTTAGGAGATAATTTAAGAGTTTTTTTAATTAAAAATATATAACTTACTAACTAAATAAAAAAATAATAAAAATAGTTTTAACCTTGGGAGGTAGAATATCTGTTCACAGAATTTCAAGCCAAACCTATATGCTTAGTCTGTTTAGAAAAGCTGTCTGCCATGAAGGATGTTAATACAAGTGGCCACTACAACACAATGCGCAGAGCTAAATATTAGAAGTTTACTCAAGTCGCAAATACAATAACAATAGTGAGTTTTTACTAGAACCGCGCAGGAGTCTGCACTCAAGGTGTCTAATGTGGCTGAACTTCAGCTCAAGTAAGTGTTTTTATTTTGTTTGCTTTAAATGCTTTGTATTTATATTCATTAAACAAGAATACAACTGTTACACGTGCATTTGAGCATACAGTATTTTAAGTTACTGAACTGTACAATAGGTTGATAAACATGCAAACATTTTTAATTACATTTGGGTAAGTGTGGAGCACTTTGTTACCCTCTGGTAGTGTCAACAAAAAATATGGACCTTTCCATCATTTAACTTGTCCATCCCTGACATAAATGATTATTATTATGATAATGTAGTCCAAGCTACATTATATACCTTAGTGAATAAGGGGTAAGTTTATCTAGTCAACTGCTGACGGATAGCTAAAAAATATCTAATTTTAAAAAATTTGAGGCTTAGTGGTGAAGATGAACATGTTGCATGGTTTCATTAGAGGTTCTTGAGGTTTGAAGCATTTTCTAAATAACATTGACATTTTAATGTAAACAGAGTTTCTTCTTCAACGACAGCAGCCTGATGACTAAGCAAAGTTCATATAAATGTTAACAGTTGTTCTGAATGACTGAATGGGGGTTTCCCCCTGTTCCAGTGAAAGAGGAAGCTGGATGTAGGTGTCGTACTGAGCGGTGACTGACTGAACGGGACATTCTGTGCAGCAGTCTTCCTCTCACTGTATCGCTGAACTGCAGCCTACAAACTGACTCAGACAGCAAATAGAGTAAATTCATGATGTACCATGAAACGCTAGGAATTTTCTTTGCACAAAAAGTAAAAAAAAAAAAAAAAGTGTTGTGAAACCACCTGAATGAACAATCAGAGGAACACAAGATGCATAATGACTGTGTGGAGTTTCCACACAACAGACATCAGCCACATAATAACTTAAAAGCAAACTGATCTCAAATGTTAAAGAAAACACATCCTTATTCAGAATGCTGAAAAGTGCAGCAAATACAGGAAGTCAAATCTAAAACAGGAAAACAAACTTTGATGGAAATGTACAACTAGAATATGAAGAAATGTTTGATAAACAGAAATATGTTTAACATAATAATTTGTCTTGTTGGCTATATGCAAAATTAACACTTCACAACTAACTTGTATTTTATTTTCATTCAAACATTAACTTTTCCATACAATAATTCTATTGATCCTTTTCAGAACTGACCATGTTGTTTCAAAGCAACATGTATGGATTGAGTCAACAGATTCCTTTAGCACTGACTTATTACCATTATTTGTGCTGGTTGAACTGACTTTTAATTACTTGTTTATTTTTTTGTTTGACAGAAAAGTCTAACTCATGTAGTGAATGTCAAAAACAAATCCATCCATCCATTATGTAAACCCGCTTCTTCTTTCCAGGGTCACTGGTGCAAGGGGCGGGGTACACCCTGGACAAGTCCATCACAGGGTCACAAAAACAAATCTCACAATATTTATTAAAACAACTATTTAAAGATAGTCAGTTTAACTCTTCTACAGACTTGGATGTTGTTGGTATCCTTTCTAAATTGACAAAACTTATCAGTTTTAACCTGGGTCTCCTGTCAACTAATTAAGGGAAGAAAAATATTTCTTTTGGGAAAAATATATTTTCATTGTACAAAAGGTTTTAACGTCCACCTTATCTTAGACGAATAACATCAAGTCTACAATAACTTTTAAATGTTTTATAAACCTTTCGTCTTTTATATTGTTAGTTTTACTGTTTTTATTAATGTTTCAATGAAATTGATTCTGACTATGTTTTTGTAATAAATTACAATAAAAGACAAAGCTGGTTCCTCATCTTTGAGTATTTTGGTCTGAGATAAGAATTCCCTGCATATCATCTGACCTCGCTTCAGTAAATATGAGTCTGATTAAAAAGGGTGAATAAAGTTGGTCAGTAACTGACCTGGTGCCCCAACAGGTGAACGTGTAGTGCAGGACAGGCAGTGTATTTATCCAGTTATTAAGTTTGACTGAACTGCCACATGTTTGAGTCTGTTGGTGGTTTTATCATGAGTTTTAATTTAAATGATGCAGAACATCCTCAGTTCTGCAGCTCAGGTCTATCAACAATTTTACTGCCTCAATGTTTTCCTCCATAAATGGTTTCTCTAAATGTATCTAGATTAGTTTTAACTTGATATGTTTATCCCATGTAACAATTTAAGAAGAGATACCCCTAAAAACTGAAAGATGATTTCTGTTTTTTATTATAAACAAAGAAGTAAAATAAAAAAATCACTATGATTGTTTCTATTATCTGTGGTTATACAGGAGGGTGAAAACTCAGACTGACTTGATGTCGACGATGTCGTAGAGGTTCTTGAGGAAGTCAGAGTTCAGGTGGTTGTGCTCTCCGGTCAGAGTGTGGAAGTAAACCATCACATACTCCTTCACTGTGATGTGATCCATCACATGGATAAAATACAACAGAGCCTGGAGACAAAAACACAGTAAAATAAACAGATGTTTACAGACCTGCAGTTTGAAATATCTAATTCAATTTTGTATTTTTACCTCAAACAAGCTAACTAAACATTCTCATAAAAGAAAAATCTTCACCCACTGACGGACAAAGTCTAACTGAACATTATAAAACATGTGCATTTGTATTTTGTCTGTGTGCTCATATTAGCACACACCAACACAAAGCCTCAAACATCCAGATATTTGTTGCACACCTGCAGACATTCAGAAAACTTGAACAAAAATCAAATTTACTCTGAAGTGACATGTTTTTGTTACCTTTTCCAGATCAATGAGGGTCACTGGGATGTTTCGTCCAACCACAACCATCACGGTCCTACCACACATATCCACACCTACAGACACAACATTAATGTAAAACACACAGAGTTTGAGCTCACAGAAATTAATTAATTAAATAAATAAATAAATAAATAAATAAATAAATAAATAGCTGAGACCCAAAGACCATCAACCACCAGATGCTTCTGTACGTCTCCAGGAAGATTTCCTGAAAGTCGATGGGTGAAGACTGAGTAATCTAGACCAAACTAAATATTATTTTGGATGTCTAACATCTAAGACTTATTGACAGGATTACTTCCTGCGAGTTGCTCTATAAACCAGTATAAAAATGTTCATTTATAAATCAACATTGTTATGGTTTTAACATTGAAAGAAATTCTTACGTTATGTAAGTTTATATTTATTTTTCTCTAGCATTTCTCCAATAATATTTACTAAGTCTAAAAACACACAATCTGTATAATATAATATGGCTTTTTAAAAAATAAACAGTGCTTTTAAACAAAGCAGAGCTTAAAATAATTGTAACAAAGTCCTGAAAGTGTATTTTACTGTAGAAAATCTGTTTTTGAACATGTTTCATGAGTAACATTTAGATACTGGCTGCTGCATGGAAAGGCTTTTGATAATGCAGTCTGTTAGCAAAATATCTCAAACCAGAGGGCAAATTTAAAAACAATTAGATAGACTGGACATTTACAACCAATTACTTTTTGGACTCAACCTAATTCAAGAAGGCTGTTACAGATAATTAACTTCACCAAACACAAAATGTCTACAACTCCATCCTGTTTGCAGACACAGAGCTGAGATTTGGTGTGGTAGTAGGTGAGCTTCATCCACAACACATGAGTATGTGAGTGCATGGTTGGCTGTGGGTGTTTGCATTAGTTTAAAGGATGCTTCTTTCATTCATCAAGCAAATGATCATGTGTGTTTGATCAGTATCTGTCTCCTGTCTTTGGTCTGACTGATAAAATAAGCTGGTCTGGTTGCAGCTGGCTGATGCCTGTTTTTATGAGAGGCTCAATCATCTGAACCACTATATTTTTCTGCAGCTCCTCCCCTTTTCACATATAAATCTGTTCAATAAAAGCTGCAACAACTTTACTTTGGAAAAGGCTGAGAATCGGTCAGCGTGACAACAGTTTGGCTCAGTCTCGTGTGAATTCAGCTATGAAATTTATTTTTGTTTGAATTTTATGACGCAGAGAAAATCCCTCTGAGAGAAGATTTGGTTAAAGCTGATTTGAATACATGTTTCTGTTTTCAGGGAACTGAATAACTTTTTTTTTTTTTTTTACCGCTGTTCTGCTGTTCATGTTTCAGAATCACAAGAAACAAACTAAAAACACTCACATTGGATGTAAACTTGATAGAATTTATTTAAATGTAAACCTTTAACATTTAAATAATTGTTGATGAAAATGTTACCTGTAGAAACCAGCAGGGCAGAAACTTTGTTTTGTCCTCAAAAACAAAGTAGTCTCGTTATGTTTATGTATTTATAAGGTTTGAACCAGCAAAAAAAGATTAGTTTATTGTTTTGAACTTTCCAGCTGTTTGACAGCTTTTCAACTTAGCATGAAGCAGAGGAGCTTTGACTCAAATCACACAACAACACTGCCTCCTTCTGGTAAAATCAAACAACCACTGTGATGAAATTAAAAATCAACTAATCTGTGATTTCTTCAGCCCAAAACACTTGACCTCTGATTTATTTATCTCCATGCAGCTGTGTGCAGCCAACTGGAAACTAGTTATGATTTTTGTTCAGCTGACTTGGCAAATGAGAGAAAATCCTAATTTTAGAGCGTGCAAAATATTTACATATACAGCAGTGATTAGTGTAGCCCATTACTAATTAGCAAATCAAGACTAAAAGACGTGATGATTAAAAACATTTCTCAGCTGCAGCTATTGGTTACATTACTGAGGAACCACACGGAACGTGTTCTCCCTAAGAATAAAACATGTAGTTCATCACTGTCCTGTTACAACTTAGTGTTACACGACACAAAAATATAAACCTATTAAAAATGTTGCAAAAGTGCAATAAGTAGTTACAAAAAGTGTTACTTTATGTATTTATGTTTTCTTTTGCTCTTTTGGTAATATTATACATCATGTCCAGCACACCTACCTGTCTGATATAAAGCCTTCAGGGCAGCGATGTCTGATAGATCCTCTGCTCGTGCTCGACACAACCATCGACTATAGCTGCAGCATTCAAACACAAAGAAAAACTGCTGTACATCTGAGCACGTATCATACAATACATACAGAGAGAACATGCATTAAATATTAGGGTACTCTTAAATTAGGCATGGGCCGAATACCGGTTTCAAGTTATACCGTGATATAAAAAAGTCACGGTTTCAAAACGGTTTATAAAACCTTTACATCAAAAACCCCTTTGTCATCTAAAACACATTAAAAACTCCCAACGTGATACATTACCTCAATACAAAGACGTGCTGTATACACTGATTTGTCTTAACTAATAAATTAGTAGAAAATCAGTTATCCTATTAGATGTAAACTTTATCAGAATAACTTAACTGCATTAGGTACTAAAAATCACAAGTATAAATGCAAACAGGTAAATAACATTTCAGCATAACACCTCTGAGCTCTAAAAACAGCTTCCAAAGATAATTAAAGTTGAATATGATAATAGAAAAGTTAATTTATTAATTTTTTTTTAAATACAAATTTCAAAACAAAATTTTTAAAGCTGTAATCATAATACTGTCATACCGTGAAACTGTAATATTTTTACTGAAGGTTATCATACCGTCATAATTTCATACCGTCCCATGCCTATCTTAAAGTAATTAAATACTTAGCCTGCTTTATACCTACTTTTGCAGCCACCCTAGGTTAGATGATTTAATCATTGCACAACTAGTTTTACAGTATTAATTAAATTATCATTGGTATGATTATTCTGGGGCAAGTGCCTCAAATGATTTCTGAATATAAATAAAATCTCAAGATAGAGCATAATTTAAAATGTCATCTTATTCAAATCAGGCGTAAATGTCTTTAACTAATATGATACTTATGTTTGCTATTTCTATATTTTACACAAGCAGCATTCCCTGTGAATCACATGAAATATTGAGAGTCTATATCAGTGTTGGCCAACCCTGGTCCTTGAGGCCCACTATCCTGCATATTTGAGTGGTTTCTATAGTCGTCAGCAGGTCTTCAAGTTCTGCAGACTGTTAATCCCTGATCAGTTCAAATCAGATGTGTCGCAGCAGGTAAACTAAAACATGCAGGACTCACAAAGAACAGGGTTGGACACCACAGGTATACTGTGTTTTTGCACAACCTGTGTGAGTGCATCCAAGCAACCATTCATCTATGCTCACATAATCCCACTCAGGGTCACCAGGCGCTGGTGCCAACCCGCATCATTAATCTGCTTTAATGCATTTATCAAGAATCTGTGCCTGATGTGTTTTTAACACACTGTGACTGAGGGATTAGATGTGTCTCAATGTGGATTATTTCATGTACATTTTTAAAAACATCTAACATTTGTGAGCTGCTGCCTATGATAAACCGTGTGCATAAAGGTAGGAGAAAGACTAACCATGATTGAACTGACCAGCAACCATCACTGAGGTTAAATACACCTCCCTGAGTAATCCAGGCATAAATGTTATTAGTGTTCTGATAATTCTAGATGTTGACAGAGGTCATGGCGCACAAAGATTAAACTTGTAAATAAATCCATTAGTACATTCTGACAGTCAGTTATAGCTACTTTACAGTTTGCAGGGGTTCTTACTTCCTCTGGTGTTGTTTCTGCACGGCTGCCTCCGACATCTGACCCTGAAGGATCAGCTTCCTCTGTTTGTCCACATCACCCTCCATTCGAGCAAAGGCGTGATTCCCCACCTGACCCAAATCCAGTTCTAGGCTCTCTTCCTCACATTCATCTAAGAAAAAAGAATATATATTAGTTCTAGTTTCAGTTCACTCTATTAGCTTTAATATCTCCAGAAGTGCTCTAAGTTTTGACAGGAGTGATGTTAGACATATGCACTGTTAAACATGTGACAGGCCTTATTACAGCATTTTTATTTCACTGTAGTCACACATGAAACCCATATAATACTTCATACTGAATAAAAACCCCTGACTTGAATCTGTTTACATTTGCACAAGTGTGGTTATGAGTTCTTGTTTGTTTTCCTACACAGCTCCTGGTCCATCTGAAAACAGGACATTTTCTTTTGAGTTTGAGGAAAACGTATCATTGAAGCCATAACCTCAGTCGACATGATCCAGGCTCAGCTTCAAGTCCATTTCTCTGTTTCATTCTTCAACCACATGCTTCACACACATCTGATCAACATCAACACAGCGGTGTGTGTCAGCCAGTTGGTATACATTGCTGTGCTGTTATTGGGCTTCACTTGCAGGCAGCCTGCTTGCTTTGGATCCACACTCTGAAGCCACATCTCCCCCCTTTGAAGCACCAAGCCAGCAGAGATCGTACTGGAGGTCAATTAAGGCAACAGGCTTAATACAAAAATCACAAACATTCACTGACAAATTGGCTTTTGATTTCACAGTTTAATTCCTCAAAAACTAACATCCAGAGAGCACACAAAAGCTTAGATCAGTTTATACACAAAGGTTATATAAGGGGCAGTATGCACAGAGCAATGAAGGGTTTTAGCTGTTCTTTTTCTTATTTAAAAAGAACAATCCTGTAGAATTGTGTTGCCGTTCCTCAATACATAGAATCCATTTTCAATTTTCATGGACAGAACTTTCCTACATTATGGCCCCTTCATTTGCTCAACTCAGCTCTATACAGGTCAGCCCAGTGCCGGTTCAGAGGCTTTTCATTGGGTGGTCCCAACAAATTTCAGCCCTGTTCCTAAGACCTACTGGGCCAAGGTTCCAAGTGATCCGAGTCAAGCTGAAGATTTGGTGTCAGCAGACTGCAGCCCATTGATTGGCCAGAGAGAGAGACGTCAATCATGTGAGTGTTTCTTTCACAAGAACCAACCAGACGTTTTAAAAACCTTATAACTGCAGCATTTCATTTTAAATTCATCCACTGTAACACTGTGGTACACAGTGGTCCAGGTGTTTCTGTGCATTTTGGCTCATGACAGAATTCAAACAGAGACCAAACAGACTGAACTCAGGCTGTGGTCAGTGGAGGAAGGAGTGAACTCAACTCGGCCAAAACATTTTAGGAAAGTGGCAGAGAATATTCAATATTTTGTTACTTTCTCTTTTATTGTTTATGGTACGTTTTGGGCAACAATTGAGCAATTTCAAAGTTTTATTTGTGAGATATTGGATGTGTAAATGATTAAATACTTTAAAGTAATGTAACAGCCAATAAAAAGCCTGGCTGACTGGTTGTTATGTGGAAAACTATTGACTGAATAAGTCACTGACTAGCTTACCTTCTGCACACTTACAATCATTCTGATCAATTCACAGTTATCTGCTTTGTATTTTGTTGGGTAGCTAAATGTTTTTCATAATTCAAAACTCCTAAACTTGCAATAAAAGAATTGATCTACAACAGCTAGACAAGAAGGGAGCAAAACAGATCATTTCTTAACATCAGTAAGAAGATAAAAGTAAAAAGGCCTAGAAAAAAAAGCAGATGTTGGTTCATATTTTTCTAATTTTCAAAGCCAAAAAGAAAATTAGTCTGGTCAAGAGGAGGCATCCAAATTAAATTTCAAGCCCATGAAAAATAATCTAATCTTGTCTTGTACAAATAACGCTGACATGAAAATAAAGCACATTATAGACGCCTGGAAAGAAAAAAGCGAGTACCTTCCAGGCTGCCTGGTTTTTCAGTGATGCGGATCTGTCTTTCTGGGACGACGGGTTCCCCCTCAGAGTTGCCAATGTCAGCTGGGATGAGAGGAAGGCAGAGCTTCTCTTCTTCGTCAGAGCGAGGGAAGTACAGAGGAAGTAACTTAATGTACACAGGCTGAGGAAAAAAGAAATATACTGTATGTTCAGGTTCTGTTGGAGAACAACAACATGATATTAGGCTTTCATGTCAAACAGAAGCCTGTCTTCAGTAACACTGGAACAGACTTTCAACTAAAGGCTTTCTGAATGTTTTAAATATTAACTCAACAGTTTATATCTGAACTAAGACAAGTTACACCCTGATCAGACAGCAAAATATGTTCAAATGTGAGCAAGTGAACCGAGTATAAACCCTTATCAAGCCTTCACGTGTAGATAATGAACTGCTATTAACTGTAAAGAAGTACAAAAAGATGTTGCATGAATAGATCATAACTTTATGGATCAGTTTCTTTGTGACCAAATGTTTTGCATTATGTTGCTTCATGCTGAGCCTCGACTCCTGCAGGTTGTAATGGATGCCTGCTCTGTCTGTCTTTGTATTTATTCAGACATTTAAATATGGAGTCCTAGATTAAAAATATTATATAAGGTAAATAATCAATGGACTCTCTCAGAAAAACAGGGTTTCCACAACTTGGTTAACATCAAATTGAAGGACGTTTCAAGGACTTTCCAGGACCAGTTTCCCTCAAACTCAGGAAGCTACTGCTACCACTGAATATGTTATCAATAAATGCTTTTATTACAATGTTTATTGTAATGAAAAGATTTATTGAACAGAGGTAACTGATCTTCTATATTTGTATAGACAAGAGTTAAATAAAAACCAAAGAGGACAGCAGATGTAATAACTAAATCTAAGAGTTTAGTTTTAAGATTTTGGTTTAATCTTACTTAATATATAAAATGTTATATTTGTGAATTATTTCTCGACTTGTCTTTTACTGTACCTCTGTGTCATGTTTTTATTTTACTCTTTACATCTTTTCTTTTTCTCTGGTTGACATTATGTGCATTATGCATTGCATTATTTGTTCATTTTAACCTCACGTGAGACAGGAGCAATCACCTAGTGGAAACACTGTTATATTTGAACACCATTAGCACATGCAGGATTAATTACTCTTCGGCGGAGAGTAATTCAGCAGATAACATGGAAGAAATAAGAAAATCACTGGACTTTATGAGTGAAGAACTGACAAGGGTAGCAACTCAGCAGGAACTTTTGGTTGGGCTGGTAGCGGAAGTAAAGCAACTAAAAGTTGCAATAAGTGAGAGAGACAAAAAA
>JAUBOC010000160.1:22567808-22580612 GCA_032275365.1 Anablepsoides cearensis | reverse complement strand
TTTTGGCAGGTTTCACATTACATTAATTGATCTCTGTTAGTGCAAAACAATGAAATAATTCAAGTTTATCAAAAAAATTGTAATTAAACATGGAACTTCATATTTTTAAGTTTAACAGAAAAAGTTGAGATAATAAACTTTTCTTTAAGTTTAACATGTTTTAAGGGATAGTGGAAAAAAAAAAACTTTGACCTCACCAAAAGCTTTCTGAGGGTCATCTTTCACGGACTTCACCCAGTTGTAAACTGTTTCTCAGTCTCTGTTGTAGCTGCATTTGCGTTTTTTGACATAGGTTCCATTATATTACATAAATCAAATCCCGTTTTTTGGAATATATTATATTGGCACAGCGCGCAGCAGGAGACACGTCGTCGTAAAGACGCTGCTGCTCATTTTGATTGACAGCTGCCTGACGCTGCTCCGATGACGTCTCTGCTTCTTTTGCAGCCCCCGGTTGCAGCCACTAGATAATGCCTGTCGAAAACGTTAATTATTAATTTGTTTGTTGTTTAATTTTCATAATTTGACCCTGCGGTCAAATTATGCGGGACATTATTTCAATTTTCGGGATGGCGGGACAAGACAAAAAATGCGTGAAAGTCCCGCACAAATCGGGACATCTGGTCACCCTAATCCTGACTGATACAAATTCTGTGATGTTCTGACTTTTTTTTTTTTTTTCGGGGGGGTGTCTCTCAGTGCAATTAGCAAAAAAGCTCCTTGTTTTTTTGGGAAATCAGGATTGGAAACTTAAAGTTTACTCATGCAGAAAGTTTTTTAATTTAAAGCCCGATTTGTGTTGCAATATTTGCTGCTTGCATGGAGAATAGAACAGAGCCCAACAAACAGGTGATGATTTATTATTATTTGCAGCCACAACATCTTCACTGGCTGCTGCTAGGGACTGACACTGTGTTGCAGCGTCTGGCTTTATTTCTCAACACTTGTGTTTTGAAGTCAAACTCTGGCTCAAAACAAACAATATGGCTGCATATCTTACCCTCATGCTTTTTACTCAGTGTTAACTAACCCTAAACTTATAACCAGGTCATGAATTTTACCACAACTAATCTGACTAAGGTGGGACTCCTGCTTTCCAGTACATCCCTCTGCATTAGAAAGAGGCAGCTCTACTCTCAGATTTAAATTTATCTCCAGGCTGAAGGAGTGCATGAGGACTGAGGTTGTCAGAGTCGTCATCGTCCGGCTGCCCTTTCATCCTCCATTTGTCCAGTCGTTCAACACCGACCAAGTGGCTTCTTCATCTCCAGACATAGCGATGTCTTCTGTCCTCACATGTCACATTTAGTCAATGCTTATAACCCAAGATGCTTTTAGTATCTTGGCCTTTGCCTTTTTAGCTGGTTGTTTTATCACAAGAGGGTATGATAGAGTAGGAAAGGGAATTCATGTGAGTTTGATTTATGACTTTATGGTATTTTTACCTAATCCATAAAACAGCAGAACATACAGTAGAACTGAAATCTATGTTTAGTTACATGTAGGGGTGGTGCTGGTGTAATGGTTAGGGTCAATGTCACATGGTAGGACCATCACATGTTAAAGCTTATCTCTGTGAACCTGCCTGTTCTCCAGTTTCCTCCTACAGTCCAGAAACATGTTAGATATTTAGATATTCTGTATTAACTAATCCTTGGCCCTATGTGTGTGTGTGTGTGTGTGTGTGTGTGCTTGTTTGTTCATCTCTTTGTGGACATGCCATGGATCGTCCTCCTGTCCAGGATGTACCTGCCTGCAGGAGCTTGGCAGCAGCTCTCTGACCAGGATCAGTGGGTTGTTACTGCTGTCCTACAGTGATAGAAACAGATTTGTTTATTTGAAGCATGAGGACAACACATGAAAATTAGGCATTGTGCTTACTCCAGCACATTTTTTATATTTTTGCAGTAGGATGGATCCGTGGTTAGCACTGATGCCTCACAGCAAGAAGGTCCTGGGGAGTTTCTGTGCAGAGTTTGCATGTTCCCCTCGTGCTTGTGACGGTTTTCTCCAGGTACTCTGGTTTCCACCACAGCACAACATGTACAGTAGGTTACCTTCAGGCCCAGGCCTCCCTTGAAAAAGAGATCTGTGATTTCAACTGCCTGGTTAAATAATGGTGAATATATAATTCAATAAATAACAAAATATCTATGTATATATTTTGTTTTGTTGATAAAGGCATATGGTGATGTTACAAAATCTTTACTGAACAACTTGAGTACATTTTTTACGAGTATAGTTGATTTAGTGAGTGGAGTAGTTTTATTAACAAATAAGTTATATATAATACTAAATGTAAAGTTATGTTATTACAATTTTTATGAGTTGTTTAACTTTCTTGGCGGTTTTGTAGTGCTACAAAAATTATGTCAAGTCAGAAAAGACAGAAAAGGGAAAAGGCCGACCCCTGCTTTAATGGTCAGTACCAGCTTTTGTATACAACATTTTTATTTAAAATGTAAAATTACTGTTGGTTTCAATGGTGTTCTAGCCCAACACTGTTTTTCAGTGAGGAATGAAAGGATTTTAATAACTTTAAAGGAAGTTCAGGAAAAAGAAGGACACAGCGAGGGAACATGTATGTTAGGAGTTAACATACATTTATGCAAACAGAATGCAAAGATCTGAACATGTGTGAGTAATGTAAAACCAGTCAAAGGGTTGACAGCCTCAGGCTGAGTTTATGACTTAGCTAACGTGTACATGAGTATATGTGCACGTGGGAAGGTGTTGAGTATTATGTTCAGTGTTAGTTTCAAGGTCGTACGCACGCACACACTCACAGAGGATGGTAATAGCAGTGCTGACAGACATGTGTGACCAGCTGAGCTGCAGCTGAAAGTCCTGAAAAGGCCATCGAACACTTTTAAACATCACCAAACTTAAAGAGAGACATCTATAAACAATAGGCAGGAGCGGAACAAAAATTACTGGAAACCTTCAGGACTCACTGTGTCTGTTTGTCTCAAAATATGGTAATGAATTGTTTATTAATTCAATTCATTCATACATTAATCTGAAGATCTTTTTGGTCTAATTGCCAATGTTTTTTTTAATTTATCTATTGTATTTTTTTTACTGTTGTTAGGGTTTACCACCAGAATCATTAGTTTTTCATTTTGTTTTTTTATACACAATTTAATAAATTGCATGAATATTATATAGTCCATATTATTGCGTTAATAAATATTTATTTTTGTCCAACAATACTGATTATCCAATAAATAAAACGTTAATAAATAAGTTTGCAAAATTATGTTCTGTCATCAGTACAATTCAACAAAATGCTTTGATATTATCTAAAAGAATGTTTTTAACTACTTTACTTACATATTTGCTAAAATAGACATTTTTATTGAATAGTTTTGCTTTAGTAACTGTAGTATTTAACAGTTTGTATTGTTTATGACTCATGGTAATTTTTTAATACTTGTAAATTTTGAATTATTTTGTTGTTCTCTGTCATGGAGACATTGGAAATACTGCTGTTTTCAATCCGACTTTATAGCTCCAGTCTGAAGACCACAAATTAAAAAAGCATTTTGATAGATACCAGATACATAAAAGCACATTTTTCTTGCTCTTACAATTTTAGAACCTTGTAGATTAAACTATTTTTACTGTAAACTATCGATCGGTGTTAATATTTACTTTTCATGAAGCTTTTTTTGTGTTAATTCAAACATATTATTATACATTACACTTACTTTGTGTGTGTTTGTGTAATACGTCCACATGTGAGTTCAGCTGAAGGATGTGGTTTATGTCAGTGTGTGGAGCTGTTCATCTGTGTGTGTGCGTGTGACAGTGTGAGTGTGAAGCCGTCAGGTTTCACCACCTCGCTGAGCTTCTTCACTTCCTGCTGCTCTGTCACCTTGTAGGAAACGTCTGGCTCCTCACCAGTTCTTCAGCCCTAAGTGATCATTTTAAACAACTGAAAACTATGCTTTCAATTGGGAATAAATTAGGATCATTTTATTGCTGCCTTTGATAAAAATCAGCAGTTTTATGAAATAATTTTTACAGATATGATTTTTGACCCATCTGTTAAATAACTGTTTACCAGAATTAAACCCTGAAAGAAAATCAGAACTGACACAGTTCAGTCATTTCAGATTTTCAGTTGCAAAAAATTTTAATTTAAAGTTTATTGTGTGACAGAAATTATATAATTTAACGTTGTTGTTTTCTTTTACCCCAATAAAAAGTTACTTTTTCTGCAGATTTCACGTCCCAGAAAAGAAGGGAAAGCCATGAAAAACAGAGTAAGCAGCAGCGTTTGGAGCTCAGGTCTCCTGGAAGACAGAGCTGCTTGTTCTGATCCAAGAGCAGCTGGAGCAACACCAGGTCACATGGGATCAGGCTTTCCCTGGAAACAGCTGGCCAAACAAAGCTCCACTAGTCAGACACACACTTACGTGGTAAACCCTGGTATAAAGCTGCAATTTGTGTGAGTTTTAGAGTCATTCAGAGCAACATGAACCAGACACACCTTAATTCTAATGATTCCAAATAAGTATTGCACAAACACAGACTTTAATGTATATTTATGTAACATATACTTTTATTTAAAGTAAGCAACACATGAGACTTTACTGGATTTAGTTTTCTGTTTGAATACATATCACATCAGCTCGACACAGGACCAGTTAGCTCCCCGAGCTGCAGTAAACAGGTTAGTTATCAAATTAAACCAATCAAACACATTCTTTGTGTTTTAGGATTCAAATATGACAGGATGTAAGTGAAGATAATCACAAGAATCAAAACAAAACATCCTAAAAATGTCCTCAATTTACGTAATTGGCCTTAGGGATCAATAAAGTATTTCAGAATTTAATTGAATTTTGCAAAAAAACAATCTTTACCCTCGATGGAGGTGGTTTTAGGGTTTTCCAAAAAAAGAGTTAAAGCTCAAAAGGGGAGATGGAAACATTTCCCAAATAAGTTTTGACGTAGTGAACATTTACCTCATGTGATTGATCAGCTGTTTCTGCAGTTGGGGTCTTCCTGTATTTTCCCATAAGAATTATGTTTCTTTCTCTACGTCTCCAGACAACATGTAACATCACCAATACTTGTTGATATGATAGAACAATTACAACTTGCCTGATAGCAACACATTCCTCAAAACATCTCTCCATTGTCCCGAGATGTGTGGTCCCTGCTAGTTTACAACATCTACTTCCTGTTTACTACAGCCATGCATAACATCAACATCTGATGTAATTACACTTTGTGTGGCCTGGTTGGTTTGCTTCAAACCAGTAGATAGAAACATGCCTAAATTGCATTTCTTGTTTTTTGCAACATTTTAAAAGTTCATTCAAAATGTACTTTACAATTGGATGGAAACGTGGCTACGTTCACTTCCAAAAAAGTTTCATATTTCAAAAAATAAAGCAATAAAAAGAACATTGCTCCAAACTTATTGTTGCCTCACACAGACTCAGTGGTGGAGAAAGTACTGAAATGCTGTACTTAAGTACAAGTACAAATAAAAAGACAAAAATGTACTCTAGTAAAAGTAAAAGTACCACATTAACATTTTACTTAAGTAAAAGTAAGTACTTGCTTTTAAAAATACTTAAAGTATTAAAAGTAAAATTATGTGCTTAATGTATTCTTTAATGGTCTACAATATCATGAAGTGTGTGTACTGTATGTATATTTTTAATACATCAATGGTACCATTTTAGTGAACAAAGCTGCAGATGATGCATGTTTTCTGTTTATTCTCTGTGACTCTCTTCATCATCACAGATTGTGACAACAGATACAGAAGCTGTAAATTCACCACCAACGTCCTTTATCAAATCTCAACAAGTTGTTTTATTGAACCACTTGAATAAGTTTTTTACATTTATGTAACCTTTATTTCACCAGGCAAAACCTTAAGAACTGTTTTTTATCTACAATTTTGGCCTGAGAGGGCAAAAACACTTAAAAACATGACGGGGAAAGGCCATGATAAATAAGGCCACAAGTGGCACATTTCCTCCATTTGGTGTGTGCTGCTGATGCTCCAGCAGGTGATGAGGAATCGCTCCACTTTTTCTTAAAGAATCAGCTTTATTGTCATTCAACATAACATCAAAGATGCAATGAAGAACAAAATTGCAGTTAAGATCACCTCGTTCAAGGGAAAGACAACAAACATGGAGGAACAAGGTGAACAGGTCATTCACAACAGGGTCGTGCTACCTTTTTGCAGCTTGGAAATACACAGGAGGGTCTAATGGTACTTTCCTGCTTTGCAGTGGTTCAATGGACCAGTTACAGCAATTCCCTTCTCGCCATTACTTTTAAACTAAAAAAAAAACAAAAAAACGTAATGCAACGTGACATGAATTTGTAATTCAATGCATTACAGAAATGTAGTGGAGAAGAAAGTACAGATACTTAATGTAAAAGGTATAGTGGAGTCAAATTAAATGAAATGAAATCTACTTATGTAAAGTACAGATACATGAAAAATGTACTCAAGTACAGCAACAAAGTACTGTACTGCATAGACCAACACAGTGTCCTGCTTTGTGAAATCAATGAATTTATGGACAGATTTTTAGCTCCTTCAGGCTGCATATGATAACACGGCATTCGGCATATCATTATACTACAACAATAACCCAACTGGATGGTTACTATTATATTAAACTTGCTGTAAAATCAAATTAGTCATTTCTCAAATATGGGCAGTAAGGCAGACGTTGAAATTTTCTACCAAGGGAGTTCTTGTTTGTAGGTTATATAAACCAAATGTTAAAGCTGCTGTATGGAGTTTCTGGAAAACCCTGGACTTAAAAGAAATTTCAGGTCCCTCCCTCTTGCTCTCTGTTAGCTTCAGCCCACCTTCCTAAGCTCCTCCCACACAGCACGGGGGCTTGAATGAGAGTGTGTGGCTGCACAATGCAGGCAGGGGGATGGGTGTGGGAAGCTAGTTCATGAACATGATTGACACCTGTGAGACAAACCTTTGGGCTTGAGATGGGGTTCTCAGCAGACTCAAAGTAGGCGTGTCACAAGAGTAGGCGTGTCTGAAGCATTAAGACTGATTGGCTAGTTGTATTTGCTTTGTTTTTCAAAAAGGTTGGTTCTTCTCTTTTGTTTTTCTTTCACTTTTGACTTTAACTACTTTCACATTAATTTTAGCAACCAAAACTGCTTTGTTTTTTTAATAAAACCCACAATGTATCATTAAAACTAAACATTTAGTTCTCCCTATTTCTTTTTTTGTTTATTTGTTTATTAGGGAAATACAACATTCAGTGAACAATTACAATCACAACCTACATTGTTCCCATATTTTCTTTTTGTTCTATGCAGACATTAAAATTGTTCTCCCTATTTCTAAATGTCTCAAAAAAGAAAATTAAATTAAAAAAACCTACAGACTGATGTTGCTTTTATTTTGAAATGCAACCTGGAGCTCTTTGTTAAGAGAAGTGGAACTAATGAATGAAGACTTCAGATTGATATCTTTACGAATGAAGACGTTGGGTTCGACACTGTCTGCAACTTCATATAAACTTATGATACCAGCAGCTAACCTGCTGGCTGTTATTATCTCCAAGTCTTCTAATTACCACTGTAACAACAGCAAGTTTGTAAAACTAAATGTAATGAAAATAAATATGAAAGTCCGATGCTAGGGTGTAAGGTAAGCTATAGAAACGCCAAAGCAACGATCATCCAATCAGTTGTGGTTGTCAGATAATGCCCCCTTTTTGTCCAATCAGGTGTGTCTGTTGGGAACCGCCTTTCGTTGGAAACGCCGACTTGTCCGCAGAGAACCCAACTTGCTGAGCTTTGATTTTCTTCGGGAGCGGTAGATTTGAACAGATGGCTGTAGGACCACAGGGAGGAGCTGGAGGATGTTTGTTTTTTCAGAGATTATTTGTCTAAGATCAATCTGTCTTGAGCCCCATGCCCCCGGTACCGGGGCTCAAAACAGTTTTTTTTTCCCGTTTTCTATTTCTTTTGACTTCTTTTAACTTAAGATCTGTTAGTTGAACCTGGACATGTTTGGTATCAATAGAAAGCTAAGAATCTTGGCTAAAAGCTGTTTTTACATTCACACAGTTCAAACGTCAAGCAGTTGAATCAGAAAGTAAACCAACTGTACAAAATGACGTCATTGCAAATCTGTAAATACATTCAAGCAAATCTGTAAAGGAAAAAAAAAGACATTTTTTCAAGCAAGTCAAAGTAGATACCAAAATATGTTGTAAAGTCTGTTGAAAGTTTTTATTCACTTGATTTAGAGTGAATCTGGTCCAACTGAAGTCAAATATAATTTCTCATTAGTTTATATAAAATATATGGTGATAAACAAATGTTTGGGTAATTTTTCAAAAGAACAAAGATTCAATAACAAGTCTTTAAAGGCAGGTAAGAAAAAATAAATAACTTTTGGATGTAAAACCTAAGATTTCTTAACATTTATTAATGTTACCATCATGGTCTGTCCTGTGCAGAATGACAAACGCTAAATAAATTCTTTATTAAAACCTGTGTAACTTTGCTCCAGTTCATTTTAGCAGCATGAGTCTTTGCACAGTTAATGTCCACAAATGGATTTAAGGTTTCCATGAGTTTTTAGCCTGATTCATTATGGTTTTGAATAGGTTATATACTGTCTAATTAAATTTTTTTTTAGGTGAGAGTAAAAAAAAATCTATGTTCCATCCCCAATATCTCTAAAACCACAGCAGCTGTTTTAACACTTACACTTCTGATAAAATCTCCCACGTGTTAGCTTTATTTTGATACCAAGATTATTTAAGTAGAGTTTGTAAATGCTGAGATACCCTCAGTTATATTTCAGCATGGTATTTCGAGAAAAAACTTCAAGAAAACCCCTTAAGGCTTAAGGTTAACAAATATGTTAAAAATATATTTTCTATAAAAGTTACAGACTGCAGCTTTAAATGAAATTCACTAGTCTTATTTTCTGGAGACATGAACAATATTTGTGTTGCATTATAAACTTATAAAATCACAATGATTTGATGCATCCTTAAGCTAATGTGACTTGGAGAGTAACTGTCTGCTGCCTGCTATAGATAAACTACTGTAAGTGTGTGAAGTTTTGCTCTCAGCAGCTTTTTGGACCAAGATATGAAACAGCTGTTTTACTGACAAAATAAACCTTCTTATAAGTGTTAACAGTGAACATAATCAAAGCCTTCTTACAAATATAACAATGATTTATTCAGTACTTATTCTAAGTCTAGTTTAGAAGAAATGATACATTATCTGAATGTCTTTGATAGTTTGTTAGGTCTGAATGTGAAGCGGGGTGTCTGAAGCCTCAGGGTGGCTTCTATGGGAGCATATTTGCCGAGTTTAAACATCATGTTTCTAGGCTGGATCATTAACTTGTAACAACATTGTTCGCAGCTTATCAGAACATTTACATCTCACCATGAGATGTCTGCACTCAGACAGATCGCCGGGACGTCCCTGACAAAGACGAATTGAGCCAAAATACCAGTGGAGAGGGGGCTTATGGAGGGAGCATGTAGAAAGAATGGGTGGGAGGGACTGCCTCAAAATACCCTCTCTAAATACTGGGGTGGGGTGGGGGGATGAGTTAGAGGACAAAAAGAGGAAGGAGGGAGAAGTGGGGTCAGTGGATGGAGCTGCTGGAGACACCATCTGAACTTTTGCTGACAGGTTCCACAAAGGAAGCACATCTTTAAGTCCAGTCAAGTAAAATGTGATTCTTAGAGAATAAAAAAAGGGTCAGTGAGGTTTTATTTAGACTCATGTTTTTCAGAGGCAGCCTCAGTCTCATGGATTCTGGTGGACCAAAAAATGAGAAATCCTAAGGATAAGGTTATTTATTTAATTTAACCCTATCAGTGGTGGGCACTAGTCCCCTAAAGCACAAATGCGTTAATTGCGGACCTAAATTTCTTGTTTGGGCTTTAGGGCTTTTACTAATTTCTTCTGTGTGCAGATTTGTGCTTGCTAATTTTATAATTGAGAAGCGCTAATCTAAAGTTTTCTTTATCTTTTTTCCATTATCATCATTTAAAGGGGTGAAAGTCATCTGATGTTACAGTTAAGGAATTTCTCTAAAGATCTAAGTGTTCAAAAGCAATTTGTCATGTCACTAGTTGGCAGCATTGTGCAAGAATGGCTCTTATCACTGGAAATATGTATTCTGGTGAACTTGCGGAACTAAATCATTTAAATAGCACTTTTGAATTAGCGCTGCCCACCACTGCCTACTATTTATAATCAAACATCAAAAACATGTAAATAAATATTTACTTAATTTGCAAGTTTTTTTTGCAAGATTTAATCTCTAAAAAAAGTTGTGATGCAAACCTACAAAAACAAAAAACATTCCTACACATGACAGCAGTAACAACACTGGAATAAAAAGAAGCAATAAGAAAACACTGACCCAGTTCATGAAGTTATGTCTTATGAAACCAGTAATGAGATCATCCCCCCCAGGCAGGACACCTCGACCACCAAAACATTTCACAACTTTATTGAAACAATGAACTTCTGGTCAAACTGTGTGCAATCAGCTACAACATTAATAAGAACCTAAGTCAAAGGTTTCTGTGGCTTTTCCCTCCTCGCAGGATTGGGTTTTACTAATGTGCCTGGGGAGAAATTAAAGAGCGATCTGCTCCAATGATGGTAAACCGTCTGTGCTGACTGATGGAGTGTTTATGCTGTGAAAAGGAGAGCTCAAAGTAAGCAGCATGTCAGCGTGGCAAGTCAATTTATAGCAACCCTTCAGTCGCTCGGTAACTCTATCTGTTCAGTCCTGACCGGTCCAGACCCCCCCGACATCAACACACACAAACTACATGATGTAGCTCCAGAGAGACAAGACAATAATTCTTTATTTTTAATTTGAATTGTTTTATTATTGCTCAAAAAAATGTATTTATAGCAGCAGGCATTTGGCAGTGTTAATTTTATAATAATTGTAGCTTGAAAAACCTTATGTTTTTCTATTATATTTGTTGGGTTTTGCAAAACAGCACAACACGTGCTAAGGCATCTCTATATTTAATAAAAAATACCTTTTAATCAATTTTTAAATGATAATATTTTCTGAATCATACTTCAACGTTGAGTCAGGCCAAAAATAGATGAAACAAATAAGAATCCTAAAAGTAAAAAATAAACATTTTGCTGTATGGAATCAGCAAATAAGAAATATTAACAAGTCTTAAACAAAACAAATGCCTCAATGTGACTATAATTTGGGAGGGTTTTGATAAAAATGGTCGTCAATGGCAGCCTTTAAACTCTTCTCATCACATCAAAAAAAAAAAGTAGGTCCTCTGAACGGGTCTACTTATTATTTATTTTATTTTTTTTCCCTATAGATTACTGAGATGCATCAGGACTCTTCTCGTCATAGTTTCCAGGAGCTTTCATTACATTTAAATGATTTACATTTTCATTCATTTTTTCTGTCAGACTGCACGTCTAAATAAACAACAACACAATGACATGCTTCCCGGGTCAGTTCAACCTTGAAAAACTCACACAGACAAAGATAGCACGAATGAGTAAAGTTCTTTGGCGCTCGAGCCCTGGCAGAAGACATGGGGTCTGTGAATTGCTGTAAGTTGGTGATAAGATTAGCATTAAACTGCTTTTCCCCTGGGCTCAGACACTGGTGGTGGAGTGGAGGCCTGGAGGGATATGGTTTATTTCACTTTAGTTATGTAGCGCCAAGACACAACAAACCTCATCCCTGGGCACTATTGGGAAAAAAAGGCAATCAAACTAGGAAGCCAGCAGATTGTGATGAATCTTCACTCATTGCAGTCTCCCATTCTGACCAGCATGTTGGTAGCAGCAGAAAGGGAAAACTCTCTTTAACCTCCGGCAGAACCAGGCTCAGGACAGGCGGCCATCTGCCAGGAAACCAACGACAAACATGAGGACTGATCCACGCAGACGAGGAGCAGGTGTAACCCAGGACGCAGAGCCTTATAAGAGTATCTTTGCATGATGATTGGCTGCAGTGAGGCGAGGACCTGATGCTGATTGTCTGCAGCTGGGCGCATGATGCAGTGATTGGATGGAACAGGTGAGGTGGGAAGAGTCTTCTCTGAATTTACGCTTAAGCTTCATATGTCAGAGCTCATTCTCCCAAATATTTAGGAGCTAGAACACATCAAGGCATGTGAATTTAAGACTTTTTAAGGATAAGCGGACACACTGTAAAATGAGTAAAATGAAAAACAAAATGATGAAGTTACAAGTAATAGTTTACTTTTCAGGGTTTTTTGTTTTTCATTTCTAAATGAAAAAAAATGTCTGGTGGTTGTAGTACTGATGGATTTTTTCCTCCTAATGGAGCTAAGTGATACTATCACTGTGGAGATTCTACTTGTAGCTCTTGTGTGGCAGGGCGGGGCCATGACTACACACCTGCAGCAGATCCCCTGATGGACCAGCAGGTTTTAAGATCCAGGGAGACTTCTGAGCAATGTGTACAGTAAAACTAATGTTTGAAAAAATAAGTAGGTCCTCTGGACGGGTTCTTCTTTAATGAAATGTTAATCACATGCTAAAGAGGGCCATCAGCCTAACAATAGGTCGTTATTGCCTTGATTAGCTCGATTGTTCATGGCTCATTAATCTAATTAGAATCAAACTTTTCTGCAAACTAAACAGTGTTTACGGAGCTATCCACAAATGGTAAGATAATTGGTATGAACCAGAACCCCAAGTCAAAATACAGTGGGGAGAACAAGTATTTGATACACTGTTGATTTTTCAGGTTTTCCCACTTGCAAAGCATGTAGAAGA
>JAUBOC010000160.1:22530548-22542444 GCA_032275365.1 Anablepsoides cearensis | reverse complement strand
TTTAGCATTTGATATTTGGAGCGTAGCGACATGTTTAAAGTAAAGTATGCATGGAGTAACTTTAGCATTGACCGCTCAATGTTACTATCATATTTTTCTGTGGATTATCAGTCACCAAGAACATGGAAAATTAAAAGGGAAAAAAACGAAGCAACTGAACTTCTGTTCTGTATCTAAAGATGTGTTCTGAAGACGAGATTTACTTCATAACTCCAGGTTAGTTAAGCTAAATGCAAATTAAGGAATAAGTGGCTTTATTTTAAGTTCTATATTACAACTGCTGTTAAGAAATCAAGATGCACACAAGGAAGCAACCATGTCCACAGTGAGAACACTTTTCAATGGAAAACGATGCTAAAACTGCATCTTGCAAAATCTGCAAACTGGATGTGGGATGGTGGGAACAGCAGGGCTCGCTACCAACCTTGTCACTTGGAAAGAAATAAAGGTATCAGATCGGTATCGGATCGGTATCGGAGAGACTAATCATTTAAAAAATCCGATTGTATCGGGAGCCAAAAAATCTGGATCGGGACATCCCTACCTGTTGCCCTGACATCCCACATCATGACGATCCTAGAGAGACTCCTGTTGACCCACCTGAGTAAACAAACAAGCACACACCAGGACCCCCTGCAGTTTGATTATCACTATGGAGTTGAAGACGTCATCATACACCTGCTTCAACAAACCCACTGTCATCTGGACAAAGCAGGCAGCACTGTGAGGATCATGTTCATTGATTTCTCCAGTGCTTTTAACACCATTCAGCCTGAGTTGCTTTGTCAGAAACTCCAGAAGACTCAGGTGGAGGCCTCAACAATCAACTGGATCAAAGACTACCTGACAAATAGACCTCAGTTTGTGAGACTGAAGGACTGTGTGTCTAACCAGGTGGTCAGCAGCACAGGAGCACCACAGGGGACTGTACTGTTTTTATTAAGGAGCATGTACCTAGCCTGAACATGATTAAATATCTAGTTGAATGTTAAAAAGTCTAGCTTTATTTTATTTGCTGGAAATAAAACATCAAATAAAGATCAAATCAAAATTCACATCAATAAAGAAGAAAAATGGCAAGTTTTATCAGCAAGTCCTTTAGGGGGTTTGGATTGATGAGAAGAAGGACCATATTAGACATGTCTGCAAAAAAAATAAAAAAAACTTAATCGGTTGGAATTTTAAGTAAGATTAGAAATTTTGTTTACAAATCATGTTTTTTAATATTATACTTCAATTTAATTTATCTATATTTACCTATTGTAATATTGTCTGGAGAGCTTTATTTCCAACTCTCTTAAACTATTTAACAAAAAAGTTTCTGAGAAAAATTTTTCTAAACTTGAAACCCCAAGTGTACCTTTATTTTATGAATTAAAACACATTTTTCACATCTGTGTTTAGAGCACTGTATGATAACTGGCCTTCCTACATTAAAGGTTATTGTCATATCAACTCACAAATTCATTCTACGCAGGGTTCGATGTTGCACCTTCTGTTATATAAATCATTGTGTGATCAATTCTTGATTAGACATCATGGAGTTAAGGTGTGGAATTCAAATATTAGCCTTGTATTCCACAAGGCTAATATCACTGTGTAGGTATAAAAACAAACAAAAAAAACCAACTAAAAACTAGGTTGTTGTCATGGAATGTATTTTAATTCTGTTATTGTAAACCTTGATGATTTTTAAATTGTTATGTATTGTTCTTATTTCTGGTATGTGTTTGGATTGATTTTAATGTGATCTTTGATGATGATTTTAGATTTCATATTTTTATTTTACTTGTATGTTGTAATTTGATTTGAATGGGAGTGGTATTTATAAGCCCATTCAGGCTTCTACTGTTCCCTTACACATGATATATACTGTTTTATAACAGGGTGGTCCTATTTGGTGGGACTAGCCATTAGCTCCAGCCAAAACAAAACACTTCCTCAAAGAGCCATCTACATTTTATAACAGATTAAATATCTTCAACACATCCATAGGTTTGTTTTGTTCAAGCACCTTTAAACATGTAAATCCAGTTTATTCATGTTTGTGCAGTGTGCCATAGGGATGCAAGTGTAGAGCTGGTTTATCTGTCATAAAAAATGTTTGTTAAAAGTGAGATAGAAAATGTAGAACTTCAGTTGACAGGTTTTAACAGCCATCGCAGCCACTTACAGAAGTTACTTTCACACGTACGGCACATGGAGCATGTTATGCATGGGTTTCCTTCTAAACCCCAAACCTGATCAGATTATTATTTGCTGAAGAGACTGACAAATCAGGGTTTGAACTGTTTCCCAGAGTCGTGCAGGATTTAGTCTACGGCACTTTAGCACCAACAAAGTTTGGCAATGAATTCTAAGAGCTGGAGTTCAAGAGAATGATGCAGAGAAATAAAGGCAATTGGAAAGAACACCACTTTTTAATTGCTCTCCTGTGTATGGGTATTATATATTCCATAAGATTTCATCCCTACGGGTTTTGTTGGGGGAAGTTTAGTTTACTGGGAAGTCAATTTGTCTCTGTATCCAGCTGGCATGTGCATGTATGTATGCAACAGATTGAATTTCATTTATCCACAGACTGGAACTTAGGCCCAAAGTCCGATTCATTTCTCCTCGGGAGGTGGAGACACTCATTGGATGAGTTGAATATCGAAGAATCAAGAGATTTTTTTGGCAAAATTAGCTGGAAATGAAAACTCTGTAGTGCTCAAACTGTAAACTATGTTAATCCATTCAATAAAAGTTTATTATTAATTTAGCTGTTATTTGAATTTCAGGTCTTTTATGTCTTAGCAGTTAAGGAAATATTAAAATTAGAACCAATAAAAAAAACTTGATCAAAAATAATATTCAATGATTAGGTGGGTATATGATTATCAAGTGCAACACAGCTTGTAGCAGGAGTTACTTTTATCTTACAGGAAGCAGAAAAAATATAAAAGTAACTCCTTGGAACCAATTTTTGTCAACATGTTTGATTTATGCCTGTGATTCAGCCCTGTTTAGTCTGCTTTAATCAAACTCTTCTTCATTTGCCTGGAAGGTCCGGTTCGTTTGGCGAGGTGTGAGCGCGTAATCAAACTCTGATTTGGACCAAAAAAGTGTAGGTCTCGGTTCAACTGAAGTGAACTCTGGTGAGGTTCAATTACATGTGTTATTGAAAATGAACAAGAACTTAAATTTCTAACAGCCTAAAAAACCTGACAGATTTTATTGAAGTGGACCTATTATGCAAAATTCAACTTTATCAGCAGTATTTAAGCTCTACTCTCCCACAGTCTGATTATTGAACAGTTCGCCAAGTAAATATGTAGCATTCTCTCATCCCGTCTGGTCTGCCTGGTCTGGACGTTCCTTCTGGTTATTAGTCTCCTGCCTCATCCCTTCTCTGCACTGTATCAGACTCTGATCTCCTGGTTCTGACCTTTGCCTCCTTCTCTGGATCTTCGCCTTCTACTCTCACACTTGCCTCCCGGTTCTAGACCTCAGCCTCCGCCTTTATCTACCTACAATATCTAATCTCAATGTGGACCACTCAAGACTATAACCTTGAACCTTAGGTAAAAGATAAAAAGTTGGTGTTCATCTTTATTGAACCTGTTTGAAAAAAAGTTTAGGTCAATAAAATAGATTGGGTCATGCACATCAGTTAAATATTTATCTGTAAAAAATGATTGCATGCTGAGAGTTTTTTTATTCATCAGTGAATTATGTGAGAATGATCCATTATTCAATATAAACGGTGCTGAAATCATAAACCTCATGTTTTTCTTCATGTTTCATTACAGACACTATGTCAGTGTTTCATATCCAATGATAGTCTAGAACAACCTCACTGTGCGTATATAATGCGTGGCCTTGAGCAGCGGTAGTGATATTGCTGAGCCGCTGCTAAACAGATTATGTAAGTTTATGATGAAGCAGCAGGGGGGAAGAAAGCTAGAAGTCAGAGGAAACAGGAGAAAGAATACATGCTGTCCAAAAGCAGAGGCGTGTGTGTCTGCGCTAAAGAGTCTGTGAGACATCTGTGTGTTAGCAACTCTTTTCGCTGCAGGTTTGTAAACTAAAATGTTAAGTTTTCACTAATTTGATGTAAACAAGGATTTCTTTACAACATTTTTTGTTTGATTACATTCTATTTTTACCAAAATCACTCCTCAGTTGGCTGAAAGGGTTATATGTAAGTGTACAGTTTCAGATCCATAAATCTGACCTTCCCTGCAGAGAGAGATGAAACTGCCTCCTATGGAGCTGGCATGAGCAGACAGTGAGAGTCTCGTATATCATATCAGCAGCACATGAACATCCTGCAGTTCCAGCACGAAATGGACAACCTTACAACTCCCTCTTCTAGTCTTCAGAGCTACTCTCTGCGTTTAGTTTAAGCCAAGAAAAGAATGTGCAGATGTTCTGTTACAGTTGCAATCACAGCAGCTAAAAAAGGGAATCTAAATTTGTTACATAAATCAGTTTCAAAGATTTTCATGCAAAAATCCACTGAACTTGTCTTACTGTTAGGCAATTGTTCAAGGGCACAAATTGTAGCATTACAATACACTATGTGTATAAATGTCCTGAGTCCACGATGAGTAGAAAGTTTTGATCAGATATACTAATCAGGCAGGCTCACACATTGCTCATTACACATCTTTGCAAAATTATTTAATGAGGATGCAAATATTTTTTCTTTTCCAAAAGGTAAAACAGAAAAAAACAAGTACTCATTTGTGAAAGGCTAGACTTTTTCAGTTCGACTTTGACAGTTTTCATTTTAACCTACTGAATGAATAAGCTAGGTTACTCCAAACACACACATGCGTGTCTGTATTTAAACACATTTGGTATCTTTATGTTTAAATCAGTAAATGTGTCCAGATGAGTGAGCATAAAGAGACGTGGTGAGTGAGGATACCGTGTTTATTCCTCCATAGGGAGAGGGGCTGTCATTGCTGAATTCCTAACTGAAGAATGGCCACTGGCTCCTGTGAGCCAGATAATTTGCTTTAGTTAAACGTATGATGTATCCAGCATGAACGTGACACTTCCACAAGAATTCACACAAGGCCCAGTCCTACAACCCCCTGTGGAGCTCCTAACGATGCTGTTTGAGGGACAATCGCCAGCAGGTAGAGTATGACTGGCTTTGAAGGTGTTAAATTATCTAAATACCTATTCTAAGCTGTAATAATGAACATGATGAATGTCTCACTGGGGAGCTCTCAGAAGCAAATTTATCAGGATAATAGAACCTGAGATGATCCTTAGAAATCAAGTAAACTATACAAATGAAGAAGTTGAAGAAATACAACGTAAAGAAGAAATCGTAAAACTGATTCTTTACCATGTCTCACTCCTTGCATTGAATAATTTCTGTATTGAATGATTTTATTTAGGAAATCATAACAATCCCCAGGACAGAATGGACATACACAGTCCTTAGTAGTCATTCTGTCTGAATCAGCAGTTACCCAATATGAACGTTTTGTTCTTTGGATCACCTAAAGAGAACTCCTTCAGCAACAGAATTTTTTATTATGGCAAACTTTCTCCAGCTTCTTCATGATCAATGTGAGCTGCGTGTGCACAGAAATTAATAAATCATATCAAAGACTCTCAGTTAGATTGAAGTAATTAAACTGGGCCATTCCAATGTTTCTTCAGCCGTGTCTTGAGTGTTGATGGGTGCTTGGGGTTTATATCTACTGTGCTCAGTTATCTGGAGGCAAAGATGAAGCTGCACCCAACAGTCAGAGGATATTTGATAAGAGATAAGTGTGGATGTCATGAACCACTGAACAGATTTTACATAGTATAGTATATTACAAACACTATCCTGTGTACTTTGACTAAAGGAATGCACAGTACACTTCTAACACTATAAACTGTGTACTAGGGAGGTAAGTTATCGATTAATTAATTAATCTCAAGTTGATTAATCTTAACAATCAACTAACGATTAATTTATAAGCAGCCATTTTGTTAAGAACCTGATGGTGCGTTCACACCAAACACATTTGATTGTCAGGTTTACATGCAATGTTGGTGAACGTGCATCAAGAGGCATAGTAAAATGCTATGGCGCATCTAGAGCGGCAGGTTTTCAGCTTTTGATGCACGTCAAACACTGGAGTTGGAAAATCTCGTCCAAGACAGATTACAGCGTTCCGTAAACAAAAGGGCCGTAATTGACCAAACATAATGGAATATAGTATAAAGCACTTGTTTCTTAGGTATATTGGCCCCCGCTGCTCCCTGTAGTCTACCTGCTGTTAGCTGGTAACAGGCACGCGGACTGGGGGTGCTGCGACGCGCAGTGAAAGACAGTCACTTTACAGCAACATTCTCCAAATATAGGGTAAAGTTTAGGACAGAACAACACCCCAGCAGTTATTTATTTATCTGAAGAAGAACTTTTATGTAAGTTTGATCAACATAACGGGCTGGATGTGTATATATGTGAAGACCCCTTCCTGAGTCACATCACAGAGGAGCAGGAGCTGAGAGACACACTGCAAACTCCTCAACACTCAGAAGTGAGGTGGAGTTTCCAACATTCTGTTGTCCTGTGTGCAGAATCAGATATTCCTTTAGAAAAATGAAAAAGCTTTGTTTGTTGTTTGATAAAGCACAGTAAACAGGAGAGTGTCTTCCAAAAGTAAAAATGAGCTTAGATCTTAATTAATAGGCCAGTGTGCACAAAATGTTGCTGTTTGTAGGTTTTATGTTTCTTTATGACATATTTAATGTCAAGTTCAATTCTGAAACATTTTTATTTTTTAAAAAGTTTAACTTTATTAATAAGGGTTTCTATCATTTACATATAACGAATGTTTTTATTCTTGGTTAACACTTTTAAACACTTTGCAAACAGAATTTTATGCTCTAGTGAATCACAGCTATTTGTTATACAGTCCTGCTCACCATTATTGGCCCCCTTTGAAGTTTAAGTACATATAATGGAATATTTACTGAAGGCAATTCATCAAGTGAAACAACATTTTACATCTGATAGCTTGTGCTTGATGCAAAACAGCAAATGATAAAAACATTAAAAAAGTTAAACATTATGAGGAAATCAAAGAAAAACACAATTTTTACCATGCCAATGGTATTGGCACCCTTTGCTGCAAATCAGTATGAAAACCCAATTTGACTCACCTGTTGCAAATCACACAAAAAGATGACTTGTAATGAACTGCCTCTACACATGTGACATGAATTAACCAATGAATGATCATGCTGGTGCTTTAAAAGCCACCTGTTAGCATGGGCGTATCTAGCCCTGTTTTAGGGATGCTTTAGCACCCCTAAAACTATAGCTCAGCACCCCTGAAAAATAAAGAAATGTCCAATTTGGATGACTTGTCCTCTGCTAAATCTGTTCCCGGAAATGTCCCCGATTTAAGCTTTTTATGAATGAGGGGGAAATGTTGCTTATAGACTCTTATTACGGCAGTCAAGTCCAAGCGCGAGTGTTAGCTTGTTGTTGTGCAACACCTGTTACGGCACAGACATCGTATACATAGAGTCCCTACAGACCGCTTTAGTTTCATTTCGACCGCCATCTTGGATGAGTCTCACTCGCACCCCAGTGGATTTATTTGTACAGAGAAAGCTGTTTGCCCATCTAAAATAATCACAACCTTACTTGTAAAAAGATAATCCCATTGTTCCAGTTAATGCACAAAATATTAACACATTTCCTTGTTCTAGTGCTGCCTAAAGTAAAGAGAACCATCCAATATGGCAATGATGAAACATGCACTTCAGCCCGTCATGAGGTCTCTAGCCTTCTATATGATATTTATGTGTTACGGTAGCTGCTGGCTCTGCAGTTACCGGAGTAGCAGAAAAGTGCGCTGTGTTTAAAAAGAACAAGAGAAGAAGCAGCAAAGCTCCAGCTCTTCTTGTCACCATCAACAGACAGCTGTCCTGTCCTGGTATGTGTGTGAATCAGTTTATTGTGTTTAGACCGGGCTGGTCCTTGTCTTCATAAAGGTCGGGCTCAAGTCTGCTACGCTCAGAAAATAAGCTAAACAGAGCTCAGATATGTTTTGTTTTACTAAAGATGAGGACTAAAATGTCAATAAACCAAGTCTTTATTGACAGACAGAACAACAAAAGACAGAACAGAGAAGCTGCAGAATGAGAGGGAAAAAGAGAGAGAAATCACACCAGGATAAATAAAAACTTTTAGATGTCTGACTACAGAGAGCTACAGAGTCAACAAGGGTTCATTTTAGAATTGATTGGTGACCTTCAGACTATGATTTCAGATCTAGTTTTGAGTTGTTTTTCTAATTTATTATTACCTCCGCCAAGGGAGGAGGTAATGTTTTTGGTCGAGTATGTCTGTCTGTCTGTCTGTCTGTCGTTCCTCCATTCTGTCATTCTGTCGGTCTGTGGACAAAATTACTCAAAAACTTGTGGGCGGATTGTCATGGAATTTTTACCACATGTGGGTATTGGCCAAAGGAACAGACCATATTACCAATATGTTTACAGACGGCGCAATGAAGCCTTTAAAGAAAAGAACACCATACCAACACTCAAGCATGGTGGAGGATCCATAATGCTGTGGGGCTGGTTTGCGGCATTTGGAACTGGAGGCCTTGACCATATCACAGGCATCATGAAATCAGAAGATTATCAAGCAATTCTAGAGCAAAATGTCTTGCCCAGTGTAAGGAAACTTGGTTTGCGGCGAAGATCCTGGGTCCTCCAGCAAGATAATGACTCAAAGCACACCTCAAAAAGCACGCAGGCATGGTTGAAAAGGAAAAAATGGACAGTTTTAAAATGGCCAGCAATGAACCCTGATCTCAATTCAATAGAAAAATCTTTGGGTGGAGCTGAAATCTGCCATTGGATAAAGAAACCCTGCAAATGTACAAGAGCTTGAGAATATTGCAAAAGAAGTGTGGGAGAAAATGCCACCTGAGAAGTGCAAGAAGCTTATAGATGAATATAAAAAACGTTTTGGGACTGTCATTGCTGCCAAAGGCTGCACAATTAAATATTAAAGAGGGGTGTCAATATTAGTGCACATGCTGGTTTTCTGTTTTGTCCTTTGGAATTAAAATGCTTATGATGAAATGGTAATTGTCTTTGTTAAATTGCTTTGGACCTCAAATTGAAAGATCCTGCTGATATAAGTTTTGAACATTTCCATTTATTTCTGCCAGAGCCCCCCCAACTTAATTCCTCTGGAGCTGGGTGTGATGTCCAGTCAACCTCTTTTCAGATGGGGTAGGGGGGCCCTCATTGCTGGGCCCCATAAATAGTCCCTCATGAGAGCTAAACAAACAAAAAAAAATCTTAACATCCTATGTTGAATAGTTTCTGAATTCTAAGCATTTTAGTTAATGTCCGCATTTTTCAGATAAAGTGGGGGTCCGGGGTGGATGGGGTTATGTATTTATAAAAGACAAATAAAGAAACAGAAAGGAAAACAATATGACAACACTTTTACACATTTGTTTTATTCTGGTTGTCTTTATTTAGAGTGAATATTTGAAGTCTGTTATTTGAAGGATTTATTTTTTTAATATTAGTTTTGCAAAACCTTTTATCATATTTATACAGTTTTACTAATCCTAAATAGCTAGGGGGAATTAAAATGAGCACAAAGCAAAGATCAAACTGGTGAGGCCACCGAATTTTGTGGGTGGGCATAGCCCCTCCCAGCCACCCTTACTTGTTGTGCCCCTGGTAATGGACAGACGCTGTTCCACAGAGGAAGGATGAGCTGGAGCCACAGCACCACACATCTCTGTTGGATGTGAGAGACAAACTGTGTCTGCGCAATATGCATATCACAACAACTGACTGTTTTGATCAGTGTGTTAAAGATTTATTGTAGTTTTCTGTCTTATCCTCTGTTTTCTTCATCCTGTCTGCCTTTGCTCCAGCCCCTCCCACTCACACCTGATCCTCATGTTTCTCCCCCAGGTGTTTCTTGTTTGTGTTCATTAGTCTCACCTTTAAGTTCTGTGACTGGTCTTCACTTCCCTGTCTAATCATTGTGCTTTTCACAGCCTGTATGGTTCCTTGCCTTGTCTAGTGAGTTTTTGAGCTGCCTTGTCAGCAGTTTTTGTCTAATAAATCTTGATTTTGCCTTTTTCAAGCTGCCTGCACCCTGGGTTCATTCCTGCCTACCAAATCATAACAGACTCAAAAGTTTGCATTTATGCTTTTTGTCATTCAGATGGAAGCTTGAAGTATTTCATCAATCTAATGGAGCCCTTCATGTATTTGGTTAATTGGATAAGTCTCTTCATATTTAAAACAAAAAAAATTCAGGCTAGAATGGGAATGATTAGTTTATTTTAGGTTATTTTTTTGGCTTTGAACCCAGAGCAGAAAGATATAAACACTATATGTTCATTTATCGCAAGTCATATCATCATTGCAATATTAAGCAGTTATCACACATCACAGGTTTTCCTAATATCGTGCAGCCCTAAAAACAAGCGCGCGCTGCTGTGACAACGGGGCTGATGGTGAAAACACCTCTACGGGCTGGACCACCAGCAGCCCATCGCCCGACAAACACATCAACTCACTGGGAGAACAGCGCTCTGATGGCTGCATGTTCTGTGCACGTGTTGATGCATCCTCGTGAGCATTCTGTGGGTGCTCCGGGGTTGTAGCACCCACGGAGATTCCCGAGCGCCTACCCTTTTTTGTTAATGACCACTCCCCCGCTACCTAACAAGTCATGCAAATACTGTGAGTTACCAACTGCCCCTTTCCCTTATTTTCAGCCTAATTGAATTGCGTCAAAGAAACAGTGAAATATAAAAAAAATCATTTTTTCTGCTCTTCTGTGTGAACAGCCAGCTTCCACTCACAATGCATTATGGGAATGAGTGGGTGAAGGATGATTTCAGTTCTAAGCAATTTTATCCAAAAGTTTCTGGAAACGCACATGTTGGCTGCCATGACAGTCACTAGCCCCGCCCACAGCCCTCCCAACTGTTCAGTTTTTCCGGTGCGCAGGAAATTAATTCATTGAGAGTTATGATAACAACAAAATCAGTTTGTTTTTGCTTTAACTGGCGGCTTGAACAGTTCAATCACGAGTTCGAGTTCAACTTGTGTTTTTGTCGGCTGCCACAACAATTGAAGAAAACTGAGGAGCGATAGAAACATTTTGTTTGTAACAAGGAGTAGTAAATGGACTGAAAATGGACTGAACTTATAGAGCGCCTTATCAAGTCCCTCCGGACCCCAAAGGGCTTTACACTAACAGACATTCACCCATGCACACTCATATTCACACACTGATGATGGCAAACTACATTGTAGCCACAGCTGCCCTGGGGCACACTGACAGAAGCGGGGCTGCCATGCACCGGCGCCACCGAACCCTCTGACCACCATCAGTAGGCAAGGTGGGTGAAGTGTCTTGCCCAAGAGCCCTACAAACTGCACTTTATGCAGACGAAGGAGGATCATAAACTAACGTGGCTGGCAGCTTTACTACTACTACTTTATTTATAAAGCACTTTCAAACAACCACAGCTGCAACTAAGTGCTGTACACATAAAAAACATGAAAAACACAAGCGACGATTAAAACTTAAAAAAATAAAAACAATAAAAGCAATAATAAAAAACACAGTAAAAGTAGGAATAAAACTAAAAACAAGTCTCAGGCTGTGTCAAAAGCTAGGGAATAGAAGTGTGTTCTTAGTAGAGTTTTAAAAATGGACAGTGAACAGGCCCGTCTGACAGGAAGTGGAAGACTGTTCCATAATCTTGGAGCAGCAACACTAAAAGCTCTGTCACCTCTCAGCTTACGTCTGGACCTCAGCACCTCCAGGAGCAGCTGATCAGCTGACCTGAGGCACCGAGCAGGAGAGTGTGGGTCAATCAGCTCAGACAAATAG
>JAUBOC010000160.1:22439095-22450635 GCA_032275365.1 Anablepsoides cearensis | reverse complement strand
GAGCCAAAGAGACTAGAGACTCTGGAGCCAAAGAGACTGGAGACTCTGGAGCCAAAGAGACTGGAGACTCTGGAGCCGAAGAAACTAGAGACTCTGGAGCCGAAGAAACTAGAGACTCTGGAGCCGAAGAGACTAGAGATTCTGGAACCAAAGAGACTAGAGATTCTGGAACCAAAGAGACTAGAGATTCTGGAACCAAAGAGAGTGGGAAGGGTGAAAGTGGACCAGGAGCAGAGGATGTAGATGGTCCTGGAGAATCAAGAAGGGAAGGTTCTAGTGAGGCTGCGGTAGAAGTGGAAACACAAAGTCTCAGGAGCAGATGTGAAACCCAGAGAGCACGGGAGGTGGATGTAGATGATGAACCAGAGGAGGAGGATGATGGAGATGGACCAGATGAGGAGAACATACAAAGGATTGCAATGAGCGAAGAACCCTCAGGAGTGGGAACTGCAGCGGCCGAGACCACCTTGAAGAAGGCTGCAGCATGCGTGGAGACCACTGTGGATGAGGAATGACACACAGAACACTGAGGCAACAGTTAAAAAAACAAAAACACAAAGAGACGTATAAAAGACAATAATTGCAACGCCATAAGCTATTTTTCATTTATAGACTTAATTTATCTGTTATTGTTAAATAAGAATATACTTTACAAATCCAAATTTTCTTTTTACAGAAGGGTTTATTTTGTTTTGTTGAGGTCTTAACAAGATGTTCAAACAATATGAACTGAAAAAATATTGTTACATTATTTTTGACTGCACATTAAGACGCTGTATTTCAATAAAAACATTTTGCTAACAACAAAAAATCAAAAGGCATGTATACGAAGTAAGATGTTTATTTAGGGTTTTACGTGCTTAGCACATGTATGTACATTTATTTTAAAATGCCTCACAGAAGAAATACTTTGATATTTCCCTTTTTCACACATTTTATAAACAGACTGAATGGGAAAATTGCTATACTGCCCAACATTTAAATACACATCTCTAAAACACACCACAACAGTTTATTCTTTTATGCTAATTATTGGTTTTCTTTTTTACTTTTCACACATTTTAAGCTTATCCTATTGATTGCATTCACCATTTCATATATATCAAGGCTTGAAAACCCAATTCACTCAATCATAGTGACAGTCTATGAGGAAAAACACATGAATGAAGTTGTATGATGAAGTCCTGATTTGATATGTAGGAGCTTTTTAGAAATAGCAGAACCTTTTCTTCATTGTTATCATGTTTGGTTCTGCTACAGTGTCCAGATTGTTCTTCCCCTGCATGAACGTCCAGTTGTCGCTTTCATTCCATTCAAAACCTCAACCATGACAGCCGTCCGTTCACTCTTTGACATTCCTGAAGCAAAACGGCACAAGTGCTGTATGAAGTTAAAACTCCTGGATCAAAGTGAAAATTTCTTTGGCTGCAGGATGGAGAGAAATAACCTTTGAGTCCCAAAACATGAAAAGTGAGTCGCTTAAAGAAGCTGTTTCTGTTATTGCACCTTAACTTTTTCACATGCCTCTGGGCGAGAGCCACCCTTTCTTTTTCTACCGATCTGGGTTTGTTGCTGGTTTGCTGTCAGACAGAAGCTGGTCTATGATTTTCATGCATCACTGCTACTTGCTCTCTAATGCTTTGTGAATGGTGGAGCATTTGTGAACGCACCGCATCATATTATTGGTTCGGAGTTCTGATTTTCACCTGAATAAGTTCAGCAACATGGATCTCTGGTGTTCAGTCCCTGTTTTTACACCATGTGCATGGACATCTGAGAGGAGGAGCCGTACTGACGTCCATCACAGGAGCTGCTGCCCTGCTGGCCGCTGCCGGTGTTGCCGATCATGTGCATAGTGTCCATGCTTCCATTGGACAAATACTGGCGCTCAGCAAAGGCTCCAGCAGGAGCGGAGGAGCACAGCAACCCGCCCTGGGGCTTCTCGGGGCTGGCGGCCAGGCGAGGAGAGGTGGGGAAGTTGTATCCATACAGGTTGTAGGGGTTGTGGAGGGAGAAAGCATTGTAGGAGCCTTGCTGCACATGGTGGTGGCTTCCACTGAACATGTGAGCAGAAGAAGGAGAGGATCCTGATGAAGAGGATGGTGCAGAGCTGGCACTACCACCAGCCTGCATCACATACTGTAGCTGAGAGGCTGGGAAAGAGCCAAGCTGACCACTGTAGGCATCCATCTTTCCAGCCACACTGCTGCCACCTCCGTTCCCGGTCAAGGAGGCATGAGTACTGCCCTGCATGCCAGCTGCAATCAAGGAGGAAGTCCTCTGTGGTAAGAAGGATTCAGAGGGCTGAGCAGAGGCTACAGCGCCCCCTGCAGCTTGGAGGCGTCCGTAGGAAGTGTCAGCCAGGCCACCGTAGCCCTGCAGTGCCGCCATATTGCTGCGAGCACAGGCCGGGTACTCCGACAAACCCAAGTTGCAAAGCTGGCTTTCTCTGCAGCCCACATTGAATGTGTTTGGGGTCAAGTGAAAAGTTGGTGGGGAGCAGGAGGGGGACAGGAGATGTGCCGCACCAGATGGAGAAGGAGTTCCTGTGCTGGAGGTGGTCGGAGATGTTCCAGTGCTGCCACCTGGAAAAACAGCAATCAGAGGGAGTCATGTAAGAAATTTAGTTTTTCTGACCTTATTCTTAAGAGACATATAAATATATATTTATAAGAATGAGTGTGTTTGGTTATAAATCAGTGACAGAAAATTATCTGTCCTTGATTTTGACAGCCAGTGTGGGAAATAATATTCTGAAGCTTAGCTGAATTTGTTTTCATTTACATTAACAACCTTTAATCTTCCTTTTATTATTTTTTTATAAAGAGAAAAATAGTTCTTCTTTTTAAGCTTGGGTTCTACACTTGGGTCAGTGATTGCATCATTTCAGACGTCTTTTTCCTGACTGAGTATAAGCGGGCTGGAGACTCCTTACGCCCTCCCAAAGCTCATAGATAAGTATATAAATAACAACAGTGATGGCTGGATATTGTTGTGTTTTGTTTTGTTTTTTTCAGTCAATGATTGTGTTGAGTGAAGAGTCCGAGGAGGAAGAATTTATTATTTTTTTTGTGACGATAGGTGATGCAAGGTCCACATCAGCAATGTACATGACAATGATGTACAGCAATGAGAGAGCAGACAGACAATATATTTTACAATATATTTTGTCACTCAGCAGTCGACTGTGAATTGCTCCAGTGAGAGCTGAAGATCATGATCTGATGAAGTCAATAAGACCACATCCTCCGCAAAAAGCAGGACTGTGTAATATTAAAAATAAAAGTATCCCGGATAACAGATGCACTTAGTCTTCAGAAATGAAGGTTAGTGTTAAATTCAGTATTCAAGTGCTTACTGTTTACGGAATGTCACTATGTGACACCATAGTGTGTCACATTTTGTTGATATAATATGATGTTTTTTGTTTGTTTTTGTTTTCTTCCTCATCTATCCTTTTGTGCTATTTAGTTTTTCTTTTAAGGGTAGCGCCTCCTCATGATGTCTTCATGAAGATGATCCTTGTTCTGTACAGGGGTCTATGGCTGAATGACCTGGGTGCACCTGTTCTCCTATGTTTGTCATGTTCTGTCTTCTTCTGAATGTGTGTTCTGAACTGTAAATTTATTGTGCTCTGTACAATGACAATAAATGTTTATTCAATTCAATCTAATTCAAAGATTTTTCTTTAAATGTTTCTAATTCATGAAAATTTATATTAACAAAAACAGATAAAGATGTCACATTGTATTTCAAATTGTGCTAAGTTTAACAAAAACAGTGAATACCTATTTTTTCAACCACTTAAACTTCATTGGTGTTTTTATAATTTTTTGATCTTTATCTATCATACTGTATCTTCCTCTGCTGCATTGTCCTCATATCAGCTATATTCTCAGAAACATATGGAAAAATAGTGTTAAAAATAAAACATGGACCATTTCCAGCCTGTCCACATGCTGAAAATCATCCTAATGAAGACCGTTAAAAATATACTGAATCCACCTGTTGCCAGTTAAATATATAACCTTGTAATCTGCTTTTTCTGAATCCCCTCCTTAGACTAACTCCAGATTTTACTCTTTGAAACTGTGCTGGACATGAGCTCATGTTCAGTGCTGTAAATTATATGGCCTCAGTGCAGAGAGAAATTCAGTTTGAATTGGTCTCATCTGTCCAGTCTGAGAAAAAAAAAACAGATATTCATGAGTCTTTTTGAGAGAAACAATAGTTGTGGGATATCAATCCCATCCTTTTTTGTTAATGAGACTTTGGCAATGGATCCTGCTGCTGGTGAAGAAATTCAGTTTGAATCTAGACTGAGGAGGAGGCAGAACTGAATAATCCAGGACTTGTTTGGCTGGAAGTCTGCTTTTGTACCATATGTATTTGTAAAGATATCTACTGCATTCTGCTCTGCTCAGGGAGACTGGAGTGAGGAAAAAAAGAAGAAATCGTTTAGTGATGTCATGTTTTCCTCTGTTTGGAGGTGCTTCAGCAGAGGGAGAGTAGTTGATTACTCGAAAGGAAAAGGATGTCTGGAGCCAAAGAGGGCAATGCTGCACATGAGCATTCAGTTATTACACTTTACACAAAACCGCACGGTTCTTACAGGGTGACACAGAGTTCATTGGCGGTGTAACCACTTTAATTAAATCCTAATTACCGCAGAGGACAAACACATGTCAGCCCGATCAAGCAAAATAACAAGCATCACGTCATGATGACCTCGAAAATGAGCCAAGAAGAGGTCAGCTAGGAGGAAAAACCTAAACTTTTCAGAGGCGAGGCGCTTGATGCGAGCTGTGACCAAAACCCTTGTTACTGAGACAGGAGTGGAAACAGAAAGGAGCTGGTGCAACTGATACTGTTCAAACATCAGCACTTTAAAGGTTTCATAGTAAAGGTCTGTGCATGATGTGAAAAGTTCAGCAGACACAGGCGGATCTGCCATGTGGCGAGGCCTGAGCCAAGGACGAGCACACGCTGCAGTGTGTGCTGATATACGCTGGGAAAATCTGCAGAAAGGGTTTGAGCTGGGGCAGCACCAGGTTCATGCTGCTGAACAAGCAGCATCTGATCCAGGTCTTCAGCCTCTCATACAAAACAAGTGAGCTCCCTGCTGTGGCACAAGACTACCGAGTGACATTCTGAAGGTTTAATACTGTAGTGGCAGCATCTTCCCATGTCAAGTTGTACAGATCTGCAGGTGAGACTCATCAGTTCATTTTTGTCCTCTGTTTAAATATTACACTTGCAATCTACACTGTATCCCACTGCTGTAAAGAGGACATCCTGGGCTTTCTACTGATGTCACACTTGTGGAGATGTGGCTAACAGAGCACATGCACTTCCCTTTTCAATATAGTGGAAATCCCCTTATCAACATGTTATGGCAGCAGGGGAGGTAAGTGACTAATTGTCTTTCAAAACTCATTTGTGTTGCTAAAGATGAGGAGGAGGAAGGTCAGATAGTAGAGCAGGTATGTGAAAGTTCAGAGGAAGACATGACAGTTTTGAGGAGCCTGAAGAGGAACAGTGTGAAGACACACACCAGCCAATATGGATATAAAGCAATAAGTTAGGGTCATGGATTTTATTGGTAATAGTGTGTGCAAAGGAAAACTTTAACTTTTTATTTAGAATACACAAAAATGTAAAACTTTGTAATGGAAATTATATTCCTAATTACACATATTTCATTATGTTGAACTGTCTTTTTTTCATCAAAATAGTTTCATTAAGTAAAGAATTTTTTTATATCAAGTCAAACTTATTGTCCAGTGTAATCTAAATAAATAACATTTATGAAAGGTTTTTTTTATTTCTTTCAATTCTAATACCTAAACTATGAAAAAAAATCTAAATACCAAAACCTTGTTTTTCTGGGTCTCAGGAGTGAACATATAGGGCAATCTGATTTTTTAAAATTTGACATCCATCATCACTGGTGCTCATATCCAGCGGGGTACACCCTGGACAGGTCTCCAGTCCATCACAGGGTCACATAGAGACAAACAGCCATTCAGTCTCTCACTCACACTTAGGGACAATTTAGAGTTATCAATTAACCTAACAGTCATGTTTCTGGTCTAGCTGGAGTGCCTTGAAGTATGTAATGCTAAAAAAAATTCACCAGAAGTCACTGTGACAAGTTAATGGTTAATTCGTCTTTCTCTTCTCCAACCAGGAAGTCAAGAACAAGGAAATTTAGCTTCATGACTGCTTTTGGGTAACCTTAAAAATAAGTAGATACCTTGTTTACATATTCTGGTAATGAAGGCCTTACTAAGCAGAATTATGACCCTTGATGCAGCTCAAAAACACTAAATATATGATTTATTGATTTCTTTAAATGTGCTCTACCAAACGGTTGATTTGTCAGTAAGTTAAAAAAAATAAACTAATCTAATTAAAAAAGATTACTACTCATAAAATCAACTTATTAAAACCCTCTAGTGTATTTATTTCTGTAAATATGACTCATTGTTAGTACATCATGAACATGCTGAAGGAATTTTCCTACTCTTAACTTTTGTTGCTTTATAAGTTGATCTTAGTTACTATGAGTAAAATCCTGAAAAAAACATGAAGAAATCATAATTTACTCAATAACTCTAATAAATTAACACAAGCTGGTGCACTTATATCACTTTATTTTGTCAAGTTCATCTGGCATTTTTATCATGACTTGCTCCTGTCTCAACAGGTATCCATCCACATGCATCAGTGTTGGCCTCAGTGAATGGAAACGCTGCTTCAGAGTTAAATAAGTAAAGTTGAGTAAATAAGCCTCAGCTGTCTGTTGTCTTCTGATACAACGTCTTTACCTGTTTCAGCTTGGTTTTGCACTTGCATATATCTTTGTGATTCTGATCGGCTGCATGGCGAGGAAGCAGGAGAACATTTGGCGAGTACTAAGATCATAGCAGCATAACAACTGCGTTCCCTTTGAATGAACTTTAGCAAATTAGCAATTTAGTCAAGTTCTAATTAATTATATAAGTTGTGGATCATCTTATATGAAGGGGGCCTTAGAGCTGCTGTTGTTCTTCCATCTTCCATCCATTTCCAACATCAGACTTAAACTTTAAAGTGCACAAGACAAAATGAGGGATTCAAGATTACAAGAAAGTACATGTACTGTGTGTACCTTGCTGCTTCTGCATATTGGTGAAATCTTCAAATGTCAGGGTCCTCACTGGAGGTCTCCAAAAAGCATAAGTCTCCATGATCGCCTCCAGGCCAGTCCTGACACACAGATATGAAGAAATAAAGGTAACAATTTTATTAATCAAACAAAACAAAAGAGTGGAACAATAACCAACTCTGTGAACAGACTTCAGCAAAATGTATCAAATAAGTAGGAGAGTTTAACTTTCTGATTGCGTTTTGATTGATTTTTACATTTTATTACTGTAATTTATGATGGATTAGTGGTTAGGACTGTTGCATTACAGCAAAAAGGTCCTGGGTTCAAATCCTGTGTTGGACCTGGGGTCTCTCTGTGTGGAGTTTGCATGTTCTAGTTGTGTTTGTGTGGGTTTTTTTCCGGGTACTCCAGTTTCCTCCCACATTCCAAAAGCATGCACGTTTACACTGCCTGCAGGCCTCAAGTGAAAAAGACATCTGTGATCTCAGTGGGATTTACCTAGTTAAATAAAAGTTAATGATAAATCAATCAAAAAACTTTTGTTGTGTGTGTTTGATCACAACACTACATTCTGTAAGGCATCAATGCTTCATTGTACTCAGAGTTTAATGAATGATGTATTGCTTACATACAAGCCTGATTATTGTAGAAGCATTAAGGACCTGATATAAAAACAGTATTTTATGAATCTCCTGTTGAACTGAACAGAAACAGATTTTATTCTTTTCAAAAGGTCCTTGGTAAATACAGTAAAAAGTCTTATTAATTGATGCACACCTGATTTTCCTTATAATAAATAAAAACCTGATTTGATCAGCTGAATTAGGAAGGGGAATGAGACTGGAAGGTTTGTGGCAAATGTCTCAGAGATTATTAGTCAGAGTGCCACAGAGAGGCGGGAAGCTGGAGTCTGGTTGGAGGAAACTGAGGCCATTAAAAAGGAGGAAGTTCTTTACTGCACACATAAATCTGAGGTGACATTTCATCTTGAATCTGTACAAGGTCCCCCATCTTGCTTGATTTACTTCTCTGCACGCCGCTCAGCCTCTTCCCAGAGGAATCAGAGTCCGTTTCTGCTCCCGGTGTTATTTTAGACCTGCCAACTCTCAGAGCATGGCAGCTCGTTAGTGCGACTCGCTAATCTGCCCAGCTTCCCACCATCACTGCAATCATTCATAGAGTCCAACTGCTGCAGGACTAAAACCCAACAAATGAGCCATATTTCTCCAGCAGGCTATAAAGCCCAGTGCCAGACCCAACTGACAACAGCACCACAGCTTACCACGGAGCATAACTAAGGTCTGTATTAAGACAAGATGAGAAATACAGAAAAGTTTTAAAAGTTTGGTGTTTATTGTGAAATTTAGCTGGGCCAGTTGAAACTTTTTTATTATTTCCACTGAATGAGGAAATGGTTGTTAATGTTTCATTGCAAACAAGCTACAGCTTCACTTTACTACTTTAATCTAAAATTAGGACGATAATTGTATTTTTCTAATGGCTGCTTTTCATAAGCTAATCAGTGTTTAAACAAGGAGTGTCCAATCCTGGTTCTGATGGACACTGTCCTGCCTGTTTTAAAAAGAAAAAATTCTGCTTCAGCACACCGGATTTGAATAAATGGGTGATAAAAAGGTTTCTGCAGAAATTAATTAAGTAATTAAATCACTGACTCTGGTATGATGGAGCTGGGATGCAGGACGGCAGCCCTCAAGGACCAGAATTTAACTTTTATTGTTAAAAAAAAAACCCTCACAGAAAGTAAAGTAGTTATTCTGTATGACAAATGCAGCCATTCTTCTAACTACCCTAAATGTCAAATTTGTAGGTTGGTTGAGCAAAAGCTCTGAGCAAAAAGACCTTGTAGTTTGTAACTAATTAAACCCTTAAATCAACTTAATTGTACTCAAACGGCAGTTGACATTTACTGATGTAACACATAACAGTGTTCATAAATTTTCAAAGAAACAAAACCTGCAAAGCATGAAGAGTTTATAAGGCAACAGAATCAGAGTCTAAAGTGACTTTGATCTGAATAAAACAAAGAAGGACGGCAGAGAAAAACCTCCAGTCGTACGTGAGGATAAATTCATTTTCTCTCCCCTTTTCTACAGACAAATCTCTCATTTTCTGTTATCTTTTCATCTGTAGCGTTTCTCCAATAAAACCCTAGTGCCAGTTTATAAATCAAACAGTCTATTGTTTGAAAAACAAAAAAAGATGTTTCAAAAATCTGTGTGCCATTAATGTGGACCAGATGACGGGGCTGCTTTCATGTAACGAGGGTCTGGTGGTTCGGCCCGTCCTACTCGTTCCCTTTCTCCTCCTCCAGTGTAATATATATTAAAATTCAAAGACGCAGAGAAAACAAGACAAATCAAGAGGGGAAAAACAAAAAAGAAGGAGAAAAGAAAAGAGAAACAGATCAGACAACATCAAGACAGAGAAGGAAGGAAAAGGGAAGGTTTCCATTTTCTGCCAAATTAAAAATAGTTTGTAATATAATGTTTATCAATATAGTTCATAAACTTTAAAAGTTGACAGCCAACAGGAGTCCTCTCTGTGTTTAACAGATCATTGTGTGCTTTTATTTAAAGAAGAGCAGATTGAACAGAACAGGCTTTAGAGTCACGCACATTACAAAATATAGTTTTCATCAGAAAATATAAATAAAGCAGCATGAGTGCTGATAACCACAGTAATGTTCATTTGGTCTGAAACATTAAGATTTAAGTTTGTTACTGAAGCGTTTCACAACCATGTTTTCATTTGAATCAGATCCTAAACAAAGATTATGTTTTACAAAACACTAAAGCTAAAGTTAAGCTTTCATAAAATTTATGGCTAATTTTAGAGAAAACAGATTAAGAGAAGCAGCTGGTCAGAACAGAAAACTGATCTGAATGACCTGAACAGAAATCAAACTTCAACAGGAAGACAAAGACTTTAATCCAACTCATGATGACACTCAAACATGATCAGGGATGTTAACTAAAAGCCTCGTGTTCGAACCTCTGAAAGAATGTGATCAAAAAGTCTTAACACACTTCAGATGGAGTGTGTTATGTGAGCATGACATGTACTGTCCATCTGTTTGCTGTTGGTGCTCGGAATTCTTCACACAGCTCAAAAATCTCTTATATCAGCTGGAGACTTTGAAAGCCCAAACTACACTCCTCTGGATAAGATTTAGATAATATCTTTAAAAATAAAGATACATGTCCATCTATGAGAGGCAGAGAATCAGAATCCATCCACACTCTGGATTTTCATTAGATATTCTCTGCTGTGTTTAGGATTGTTGGTGTTTTTTATTTAAAGTAGGGATTTTTTCAAAACTTTATTTCTGTATTTCTGGTTAATTTGTGTTAACAGAAGATAGCAATCTAGTTTTGCATCAGTTCACGATCACCTTGTGCCATTGTAACCAAACAACCATTAAGCTGTATTAAACTTTTTTTTTTATCCTAATTTTCTTGTAATTAAACTTGAATCAGCTTGAAAGCTGAGCATGTGCAGAAACCATACATCTTTGTTTTGCCAAAACCCTTTTTTACATGTAAAAATGTAAGTTTTTAGATGAATAAAGAAAAATAACATAACATTTTTGCAATTCTGCTTAAGAAACAAGAACGTTTAAAAAAAATAGATTTGCAATAATAAAAAGTCCTTTAAAACTTTGTATATTCTTCACAAGGATTAATTCCTGTGGTTGTGAATATTTGAGATTATGTTCTGGGGTTAACATAATGAATATGAACAAGAAGTAAAAGAAACACTGTGTTCATATCGTACCTGTTTCGACCTGAATCTCGGAATCCTTTGGCAAATGGGTTGCGGTCAATCTTTAATCTGGTAATCTGCAGGAAAGAAGAACAGGAATTAGAGAAAACTCCCGATGTTTTCTTGTTTTAGCTGCAATAAATACAGGTGTGCTGTATGTTCACCTGCTGGTTCTGGTAGGCGGTGACGGTGGTGAAGACCGTCTCAGGGAAGCTGAAGGTCTTCACCCCCTCCCCGGTGGGAACCGTCTTGTTAGGAGACAGTTCACTGCTGAAGTCCTTTCTGATGATGTGAACACGAGGCTGATACTTGTGCATAGAATGAAGGATGATCTGTGGGAAAGGATAGAACCATGAGACGTTATTGGATTTGTGTTATGGTCAGAAATTATCCAGTTCGGTTGATTTAGTCTCTGGATTCAATGTTTCTGGGAGGATTTGAGTTGATTGTTTCATTTATCAGAAACATTATGTGTGCCTCTAAATTTGAAGATAGAAAAACAAAATATCTTCCCATATTTTCATAAACATTAGTCAGTAAAGTGGTTTGTTGTTTTTTTTTTTGTGTGTGTGTGTGTGTGTGTGTGTGTGTGTGTGTGTTTGTG
>JAUBOC010000160.1:22374902-22385760 GCA_032275365.1 Anablepsoides cearensis | reverse complement strand
AGTCTTCTACATGCTTTGCAAGTGGGAAAACCTGAAAAATCAACAGTGTATCAAATACTTGTTCTCCCCACTGTACACGACTACACTAAATGCTGTTTTGCTTTTTTTGTCAAATGAATGTGTTAAATGTTTTCTAAACTCTCTGCATCCAGGTTTACTATAAATGTGGCTTATCATGTAGTTGAGTACAAAATAATCACATCATAAAGTCAAAATCTAAAGTAGTTCATAATTTCTAATCATTGCATATGTAGCAGATCAAGTTTTGCATTTATGAAGACTAAATCTATTTTCAAAGACACATCCATCAAAATATCTTGAATTTTTCTTACTTTCCCCCGTAATTTTACAGTATATTTCTTTTGTTTAATTGTCTCAAAAAGGTTTAGTTTGATGCAAGTTTGGGTTGATGAGCTGTCAGGAGTAACAGCTGGAAATTACAGAAGAATCCTATTAAAAAACGTTTCCCTTCAGACTCCTGGGATCTGTGTGTTATCACCTCCAATCTGACTGGCGATCATATGTTCCCCAGCTGCACTTTTCAAGGTTATCATAACTAATCATTAAAACCTGAAGCTTTTGCAGGAAGTCCTGTTTGGTTACTGCTGAGAAACCGGTTATCTTGACATCTTGCTGAGCAACATCACATTCAATCTGACTGAAGGACAGGTTCGGCACAGCATCTGTGATCAGATAACGGCTGCTTTCTCACCAGTGTGTCCCGGAGACTTCCCATCTCTCAGTGGCAACCCTCCAGAGCCCAGAGGGATCAAGTAACAATGGCACTGAGGCCTGCATGGTCCACAACATCCCCATCTACTGGTGTGCAGGAGTGCCTCACTGCTCTGCCAGAGAGGGGCAGGCAGGAAGGAACTGGGTGCTTATGTCATTAGCAAGGGGGTAATTGCACTGGCGTGCCATTGATGCTGAGAGCCTCTTAAGAGGTGTCAGGATTGATTTGGGTGTGGACTGGGCCATGAGCCTGGCTCATGTGTGTTCTCACCTCAAACTGACACGCCTAACGCATGTTCCCCTTCTGCTTCGTGCCCCCGGGGAGGCCATTAGCCATGCAGACATGGTAATGGTGTCATTTGAACCAATTGAGTGTCAAATAAGAGTCAACAACACCACCAGCAATCATGGTCTATCACACGTTCTGCAACTTTTGCTAGACACCTCTGTGTTACTTTTGGTCAGAGGAAAGTGTTTTTAAATATGTGCCTCTGTAGCTGTTGGAGGAAAAAGAAGTAAATCAAGTATTGCATGATGACAAAGGAGACAGGAAACGTAATGCAATGATTCCTGTAATAAATACAAGACAGCAAAGCCAACAAAAATAAAATATTATTATATCACGTACATTTGAAAGTTAATTAAATGCACTGCATTTTTACAGGTGGCTAAATTTTAGGAATTTAAAAACACCGAACATCCAAAGTGTTTTTATTTAATCTTTGTGCTTTTTAAAAATTTATCAAGAGAGCTTCATTCCTCTTCTGCACCTGGGCCTCTGTAAAACACAGAAAAAAGCTGAACTTCCTGTACATTACTTTTATTTAAAGTCTAAATCACTTCAGTTACATAGGTTTTAGGTCTATCTTGTGTAGATTTTACTCCAGGGATAGTGTCCATGGAGACTTCAGCCTGACTGTTGTTTTGAAGAAGGTCTAAAAAACATTAAATAAACTTTATGGCTTCATTAAGTTTACTGACCAGCATGGGACAACTTACCTAGCTGAAAAAGTTGTAATCAGTGTGAGAAAAAAACAAACAAACAAACAAACAAACAGTATAATATTCACTTTGTAGACCGCAGTCCTTGTTTAGACCACATCTAAACCACACCAGATACATTCATTTTATCAAATCAGATTCCTGCATTAAAAAACTTAATTTAGACACAAGTTAAGAGAGTGAATGGTTGTTTGTCTTGTTCGTCTCTATGTGTCCCTGTGATGGACTTGTGACCTGTCCAGGGTGTACCCGGCACCTTGGACTGACTGGTGGATATGGGCACCAGTGACCCTGAAAGGAAGAAGCGAGTAAAGATAATGCATGGATGGACATTAGGTCTAGTGTTTGTATCAATATGCGAAAACCAACAGAAAGTATCCATAGGGCATAACTTCTAACACTCTAATGATAGTCTGTTTGAAGAAGCTGATAATACAGATTATTGCCACCAGGTAGCAGGGCGTCGGCCTGTCTCACTCTATAACTGTAAATAAGGGGAAAAAAACATAACGAATCACTAAAATCCATTTCAAATTCCATTTAAAATAGTCAAAATAGTTTAAAAGAACCCCCCCCCCCCAACCGAACAAAACCATACACGACAAGTTAAATAAACAAGCAATTTACATTGTTTATTAGGAGGAACTACTTTGCGAACGGATTTTGTTTTACGTGGTACCCTTATGGACCGGTCACGCTTGGTCAGGGATTTAGAATAATTCACTGAATAATATGAGATATTTGTAGGTATTTGATTAGAAAACAAGTTCAAATCCATAAAATGAAATCTCTAGATGAAAAGGGTACCAAAGTTATTGCAGTTTAACCTGAGGGGTAAATGAATGTCTGGTCCAGCTTTCAGGGCAATCCATCAAATGGTAACAGAGACACAATTCTCAAATTCACCAAAGTTAGCCTCATGGCTCTACTAAAAAAAGAAAGTCGATGGGTGTTCCAAGTCTTTAGGATAAAAGCTGTGTGTGACCTGTGTATTGGGAGCAAGTGGTAGCCCCATGGCAGAACAGAATTACAACTTCTTAAACCAGAAGAAGGAACCAGTAAAAAAAATAAATAAAACTTTTTGGTTCTCAGTTAACAGGTAAAATGTCTCACTAATCTGAAACTTTGGAGATCCATGGCACTTGTTTTTTTCTAATTGTCTTTCTTCAGTCTATCTTAAACAGATATTGACAAAATGTCACAGATACAACACTAGTTGTATCTGTGCTCTCTCTCTCCTCCAATTTTAGGGCCCTGTCACACTACGACATTTTAGACAACTTATACAGCACTTGCAAATTTTGTCCAACATGCTGGCACACGCTGAGAAAGAGAAAAAGGCTGCCATCCATTAGGCATCTTTGTTTGGATGTGATCATACCGTGTTGCTAACAACTTGAACAGATATAAAAAAACCTATGAGTAAATTATCCCTACCTTAAGTCAGTATAAGCTGAAAATTTTGAGAATGTCCAAAATAATTGTCCGGCCATCATTCTGAAACATATTAACAACTTAACCTAATTTGTGCAACTTACAGCAACGTGTTGGACAATATTTGCATAAGTTGTCTAAAACGTCACAGTGTGACAGGGCCTTTACTCTGACAGCACCATACTCACACTTCACTATCACAAAGGTGATGAAAGCCTTCCTCATCTGTGTCTACCATATGCTGAATGCATTAAGCACCATGTGCGTGTGTCATTAACACCAACAGCTAAAAGGTTACATACACTAAAAGGCCATGTTTTCACACTCGCAGAGCCTTTCCGGGAATACATGTTCATTTGTCGGTGTGTGTGGTAATTTTCATAGGGATAGAGGTCATGTGCAAACACAGACGTATGTCCACACGTGTCGTAGCCGTAGCCTACATCAACACTGGTGAAGTTGTGAAGGTGTCTGTTCATAAGAATTTGACAGCTCACATTATGGACCAGCATCAGTGGAAAGAAAACTTATGAGACAGCCAATAAAAAATGTAATATGACTCAAGTTTGGACACAAGCTGCATTAATATAAAATGTTGTTAAGGTGGGTGGAGCTAATTCACTTAAAGAGTAAATTAAGAAGAAGTCCTACAAAACCAGAGAAATCATAATCCCAGGATGCTATAGAAAGATGTTACTTTCATTTACAATAAAATTGTACATAAATGTAAATAAGTTTATACAAGCTCTGGTACCTAAAACAAATATATGGGATTGTACAAAAGACACTTTATCATCTTTTTATTTTTCAAACTGACAATGTTACACTTGGTCTATACAAAAACAAATACTATACAAACTAAAATGAATAGTTCATACACTTTCAAGATGGGTATGTGGAAAAGCTATATATAGTTATTTTATTATCTGTTGTTGAGGTGCTATAACATTGACAGTTTGGTAAAATGGAGTTTAAATGTGACTAGATGACTAAATAACAGTTAGAGCCAAGAACAAACTGAATCCCTGCCATCTTCAAAATGTTCAAAACCTCAACATTTCATGGCAATTTATGGAAACACTATTTTACAAGCCTTAACATCACTGCCTATTAATGAGTTACATGGTTATTTAGTTGGAATGCTGGAAAATATTAAAGTCATCCAAGGTCATGGTCAATCCAAAAAAAGGGTTAAAAAATAAAAACAACTGGTCTTCTATTCTAAAGATGAAGAGTTTTCGCTTCCTATCCAGTTTCTTGCTAAATAGTGAGCCAAATCTGTTCATGTACATATTACATCTAAAGTGCGGACGGACGGACGGATTTTACTTAAAGTATTGTAATATGTTACTGCTACATATCCACAACTATCAAAGTGAGTGTTATTGTAAAGTGTAAACAGTACACTATTTATAAGACTCCATTATGACAACAAAAAAAAACATCAACAACAACAACAAAATGAATAACTGAACTCTGTTCAGTACTTAAAGGTGTTTGGAGTGTAAAGACTTCCAAGCCTATAAACTGTATGAGAAACTCAGTTATGTAACACAGATCCACCTGCAGATTAAACTACATTAACAGTGGAGAGTCTTTGGGGTGTTTTGGTCTTATGCATGAAGGTGTGAGTTAGAGAGAAACTGACTGGGTATCAGGCTCAGTGCTGCACTGTACGTTTTGAAGAGCTGAAATTTAGAGGTTCTCTCCTTCTTTTAAAATAGTTTTTTCTGGTTTGATGTAAATGGATTCCTTTACCCCCATCTAAAACCATCTGTCTACAACAATCCACTTTCATCTAAGTTTCCTCAGACTAGCTATTAATGCTATTAATTATTTCTTCTCATTGAGAATGTTCAAAGCTATTTACAACAGGTACGATATCTTGTGAAGAAACTTCACAAAACTCAACTTTAAATGTCTAAGCTATTCCATAAACACTTTTTACTTTCAAGTTCAGAAATGGATACTTCAATTTTTTTGCAGACCAACTGTCTTGTTATATTTATTGTTATGCATGAAGAAACACAGTTTTGATTTGAGTTAAAGCTTTTAACATTGTACATTTTATCTTTTCTGATCTCCTTTTAACTGCTTTTCAAGGCCCATCAATCATATCATAACCTCAGTGTCCTGGAGCGGTCCACTGACATCTCCCAACAAGTTCCTGAGGAGAGGGCACAACAGACACTGTCTTTTTACTGAGCCAATTTCAACACATCGCATAACCACCTCTGGGAGCGTCGCCACTCACCAAACTGTGAATTACCATCAGTTTTTTGTTGGTCAGCAAAGAGCTCCAGATCTCATTGCATCTGCAAAAAACAGAGATGGGCGCACTGACGCAGGACTTTCTTACTGGGTGTCTATACATAGGATTCAGTGTTTCTCCTGTTTCTTGGCACACCAGGTATCCCATTAACACCAGTGCTATGCTAAAACAACTTGACTCTTTCCTATGTATCTTTCTTGATCTCTGTATTTTGCTCACTTTGGGACCTGTTAAAGCAGGCAACCAACAGAGCTGCATTTCAGAACGGTACCAAACAGGAAATGGGGTTTACTGTATCACCCGTTCTTATCCCTTAAGGTATGTGTGTGTTTAAATAGTGTTGGAACACTACAGCTTGAAACTAAATGTATTTGACCACAAAGAAAACATTTACATATATGAAACTGTCAATACATTAAAAAGAGGAGGCAGAGGATAAAACAAGTAAAAGAATGAGCAAAAAACTATGTGTGCAGAATGTGTGACTACAGTCTAGTTAGGACTGTTTTTTTTTTCTGCATCTGAGGAGTAAGTTGGAGGGGCAGAAAAAGGGAAGGCCCAGAAGGAGCATTTGATTAAATCTGCGGTTGACGTGTGGGACAGGTGAGATTGATGAGGTTCCTCCGAGCTTCACACTGTGCAGAGAGCGGGGGTACAGGAACAGAACACTGCAGTGTGGCAGGACGGGGCTCGGGGCCTGCTCTCGCCGTGGGGTCCCTCGGCTGATTAATGGGACTGGAGGCCCTTCAAAAACAGCCCTCCCCGCAGACGGGGCCTGACAGTCGTCCAAAAATAACCTGGCAGGGGTGGCAGCCCCAGCCTCCATCCCTAACAGGCTGCAGCTTCTGAAGGAAACACACTTCAATGGAGCCTGGGGAGACGAACGGCTCCTACTTAAGGCAGGAAACTGTTATCTGCCTCATTAGAAGCTAAACGTTAAATAACTTTTCTAGTCTGTGGGTAGTGACTCATACTAATTTAATATCAATGCAAGTGCCATATTACCTGATAATATTATTGTACTTGTCTACAAAAAGACATCAAGGAAGGACAATTTTTAAGGCTCTGAATGCTGTGGTTGATAGTAAATGAATTTAGGCTCTAGCTGCATAATTCAGACATTAAATTAACTTTTTTCCCTTCATTTAAGGCTGTATTATTCACACCTGACACATTTGGTCCACATTCAGCATAACAATTAGTCCTTCAGTGATACTAACACTAGTACGCTATAAAAAATGAATCGTCGTGGGTCAGGGCACAGAGCATCTTGTCTCCTTTGGGTTGGGGCATGCATTTGCCAATGGCTTATTAACAACACCATCTTTCCGGGTTTGTGCTTTGTCCCGCCCCTGTCATTTCTGTCCAATGGGAGCAGTGATCGTCACCCGCATGGCTTTGTTTATAAACTGTACTGTGCTTGCAAAAAGCACGTAAAAGCAGCCCGCATCAAAAAAAAAGAAAGAAAGAAAGAATATTCTAAGACTGGCTAAAGGTTCTCCCCTCGAGATTTACTAAAATTAGAAACAGGGCCGGAAGTTGAAGCCAAAAAAGAATGAGCTCCTTCTAATAGGCCGCCAATTTTTAAAGCTAGCATAGTTGGCATGTTAACAAATGTGACATGCCTGAATAAAATATGTAAACAGATTTCAAATAATTTTTTTCAGCTGTTGTTTCTTTGTTGTTTAACACAGTTTGTACGTTGCTGTTGTATTTTCAAAACATTTTTTTTTAATTAATTAAGTTTTATTTAGTTATTTGAGGCTTTAAGGAAAGTATCAGGTGACACTGTGATTGACAATGTTAGGAGAAAAAGTGTTTAGGCTAAAACAACTGAACATTTAAACATTCCCTCTCACCTATCAAATTATGTAAAACACAGTGAGGAGAGAGCCAAGAAGATGTAGAAAAAACATCATTGTTGTTGATGTTTATATACCAAATAGTGGGCAATGCACAAATGCAATCATAATTTTTCATAATTTCTACAAATAAATCTACACAGAAACCTAAAACATAATTTCACAAAATATTTGTTCTGTTTTTACCAAATAAAAACATTTTACATAAAAGGTGAGAAACACAAACATGGATGTCTAACAAATTTTAAGAAATCAAACAATTGAATAACACAAAAGCTGAATATTAAACATCAGTGATTAGAGAAGCTAACGGCCATTGTTATTTGGAGGAAATATATAGTATAATAAGATCATTAAGTAATCAGGAAGAATACCAATTAAAAAATCTGAAATCAGCCCCAGATAAAATGCAGATTAGCTACATTTTTTCTACAGTTTAAAAAATTCACTAGTAGTTTTAAAATCTTTGCTGGTACATTAGTGTCCCGGTTCAATATATTTTCGATACAAAAAAGACAAATGTCCATGAACTTTGTTTTGGCACGCTTGAAATTTATTGAAATTATTTATGAACCCCTATACACACCACTTTGTTGTTGTTATCTTTTTAGTTCCAATTATTCATCTCATCAATGTGCTCCTTACCAGTAAAAGCTTCCTTAGCAAATTGAATGTTGCTAGAGTTATGCGGCATTACTTTTTCAAATCTGGAACACCTGAACTGGCTTGTAATTATAAACCAGTAAGTATAAAAAATAAATGGAGAAGGTGGTGGCTCACCAACTAATGAAGGCTTTAAAATCAAATAATTTCATAAATCCCTTACCGTTATTGCAAATCTGTTTCCACAGAACTATCAAAAAGATCTATGACGTGAAACCCACTAACCATTCCAAGAGTCTGAGGAAAACATGTAAAAGCAATTTTATTTTGTAATTCTGTTTTGATCTGTTTTTTAAGGTATATTGCTATTAACTTATAAGCACTTTGAGTTGCCTGTGGCCAAATGGTGCTATATAGATAAAGTTGCCTTGCCCTGCCTTAAAATTTTATACAGCAAAAGAAAACTTCCTTACATTTAGATTGATTAGAGATTTTTTACAGTTTCATGCCGCAAACAGTTTTATGCACAATAAAAGTTATGCATGCAATTTCTTTTTATTTTCATAACCGTTATTCCAATGTAAATAAACAAAGGTGAAGGAAGGAGATGTTTGTTTTACAAAATGTTCACGTTAGTGTCGACAAGGCCTTTAAGAACACAGCTTTATATCAATAACTATGCAACATTTTCAAAATTTTAGCAAAACTTTAAAAGAAGAAATGTATAATTTTCATATTTTTATAATAAATGATAATTGAATGCTTTAAAACATTGATGCTTGTAGTCTCATTTTCATACAGGATGACAACTTCTTCATGATCTCAACAACATATTTGAATGGTTTCCAACTGGGGAAACACTGGAATACCACCTACCTAAAGGATGAAGGAAACTACAAATGCTCCTACATTCACAGTACTTGCAAAGTTGTTTTTTCTCCCTGCTGTTTCATTTAAAGATACTCTCCTGAGCTCTCTCCATAATTGATTCAAATCACCTCTGTACTAAGTTGTTTTCAAGACCTTGTAAGTGTCTGTGTAATAGAGTTAGTAGCACAGGCATAAGGCCAGCATGGACAGTTCTCCTTCAAATTCTCAAAAACCACACCACAATAATGTGCACAGGCCCCACGTCATAGATCTGCTGCTACCACACTCCACCAGGACTCCAACACACTACCACCACAACAATGAGCCATTATCACCTCACTGTGGAAGTTTGCATTCTCAGAGTGTATAAGTGTCAAATGTACTGTATTCTTAATACGCCTCCTAAAGAACCTGCTAATACCTGGTAAATGCCACATTCTGCCTGATGTTTTACGCTGAATACAGGTCTTTAAGATTTTTTTGCATCATTTGAAAGTAAAAATGTAGGTCAAGATACAACATTTCAACTTATGAGTAAAACCGACTTCAGGCAACTATAAAAACTTTTTCCAATGTGAAGTGGGACTGAACCGTGCACTTGGCTTTAAGCACTAGAAAACACAGAGGAAGTCCAGAAAGAGTACAACGATTTATGAGCTTGTGGGCTTACCAAAAGCCACAATGATTTGCATTTATTTATTGGCTTTAAAGTGCAAAAATACAAACCAGATGCAATTTAGGATGACTTCAAGTCATTATTTTTTAAACAATTGCATTAATAAGATTTGTATGTTTTATTTTTTAAATATATTTTTACGTTAATACCTGCTAAAATCAATTCACTTCACCCCTTCTGTTGCCTGAACACCAGAGCAGCGATGTGTGTCTGGAAAAGCCAACACTAGCCTAATTTATATGTAGCTCCCAACTTTAGATAAACACATTGAGAGTCTGCTTTAAATTGTTTCATTAAACCACTTCCTTCTCCTCAAGCGTTGACAAAGCATATGTTTGAATTTTATTTCACTAGCGGGAAACTAACGACTGATATAGGAGCTAATATTACCTGAAAATACACAAGAAAGTCCTAACACAGCAAAAAACAACTGGCGCACACATCGTAAATTTATCAATGTATAATTATGGTAACACTCGGGGCAGACCTCCACCACCGACATCTCTGAAGAACGCAGCCATTTCCTCCTCCAGAGGCGGCAAATGTTGACTTGAGAGCAGCTCAAAGACACAGTATCATAGTTTTAATTAAATGTCAGATGATCAGGAAAGAGATCCAGATCAGGCACACAAGTAAAATATGAGAAGACTCCCAAGACACCACTGTGGCTGCTTTTCTATGGCCTGGTTCTGTCATTCGACTTAGTCAGATGAATTTTCAGCAAAGGAGTAAGTAGACATATGGGACTGTTTTAGGAGATGGGTAAATGCAGAACATCTGAGTGAGGGTTCTGGCTGGAGAATGATTACGACAGACCTAATTACACAGAAGGGACTGCTGTGAATTAGCGAGCTTTTCTGACAGTTGAAAATAAATAGGGCAGTTAATGAACATGCTCAAAGGAGAGGCCATGTTTCCTCACTCACTGGCTTCTCCCATGTGGAGCAGTAGCTGCTCTAATGGTTTTAGCTGAAAACTGAGTAACTGAATTTGAGGTTGAGAAGGGGGAAAAAAAAAGAGAACTAGAAGTCACTTCCTCTTTCCTGCAGCCAGGAGCTGACATGACTGATATCAGCCAATAACAGGACCACAGTCAGGGGATGTCTGGACACAGAGCAGCCATTTTATGACAGATGTGTGGCAGAAGGTTAGTGTAAGGTAGTGAGGTTGAGAAAATAGATACTTCCCTTTCATCAAAACTCCACAACAATAAAATTATACCATTCAGTGTTTCCCGCAGCGCATAAATAGCCTGGCGGGCCGCCAGGCAATACATGCCTCCCCGCCAGGCTATGCTTCGTTTGTTTACTCAGAGCCGACGTCGACGCGTAGAGCATGTGCTAAATTAGTAAAGCTAAAAAGCTATCGTAATGACCCTCAGTGTGCAAAAAATAAGTCATAGTCATC
>JAUBOC010000160.1:22205061-22215292 GCA_032275365.1 Anablepsoides cearensis | reverse complement strand
TCAGATACTGGAATCATAGCTGCAGATAAAATAGAAGCAGATTCTTGCTTTGTTTTGGCATGAACATATAATATTGTATCATCAGCATATATCTGTACTTTTACATCTGAACAAACATTTGGCAGGTCATTAATGTAAAGACTGAATAGGATCGGCCCCAAAATGGAGGTCTTTTTAGGTCATTAACAGAAATTAAGCTTTAAATTTTTATTTTTAGAATAGGCCTCAATTTTTTAAAGATGGATTTAACTAATAAAAATGTCAAAAACTGCTTGTGACCTGTGAAAATGCAGACTTTATTTATTTAAAAATACATTTTTTGTGTGTTTTTTTTTTTTTTTACATTTCTTGAAGAGTTCTGTTTTTGGTGATACAAAAGTTCTGCACAACATTGAGGCGGTGTTTTAAATGGTTAGCACCGTATTACATTCAGTTTTATCTCTAGATGTTCAAACAAATCTTTCCCAACCAGTACAATTTACAAAATCAGCCTTCTTTCTGAAAGAGAACATAGGAATGTTTTATTTTTTATACTCTCTTCTGAATATTAGATTTAATTTTGTCCTCAGCTGACAAGTTAAAGTCTCCAGAGCTGCCTTCACTTTGCACCCCGGGGTTGAAGATGAAAAAGGCAAACGGTTTCACACCGGAGAAAAACAAAGGTGACCCTGGCAGTCCACCTTCCACTCCTGAGGCTCCTCCGTTTCAAACACCATATTTAAAACGACTGGGTGGCACCAAAAGGGTATGAATCTGTTCGAGTAATCGTTTTTTACATTTTTTTGATTGTTTGGTTCAGTTTTCAAGAATTGTTTTCACCTTTGTTTAAATAAAAAAAGCTTTTTTTTTGTATAACGTGTTTAGGGTGAGCAGCCTGAGCTCATCATCATGCAGTCTGATGAAGACAACTACACCTTCAATCTTGAAACACCTTGTAATGGTTCAACAAAACACAAGTGGGAGTACAAAGTGCCAGAAATGTCCATCTTCGGTGTGGAGGACAAGCAGATGCCAGAGATTCCTCAGCTGGAGTCTTCTTTGGGAAATTATTTACAAATTGTAAGTTCAATGAGAAGTGTTTTCTCTAATAATATACAGAACTTACAGAACAACTTTTGTTTTTAAGTAAAAGTTTTTTTTATGTAAAAAAAAAAAATCAAAGTATCAAATAGGTTCTAAATGTAGAAAAAATAATTACAATGCACAATTTAGATTTTTTTTCCCCAATTTAATTACCTTTTTTTCTTTTTCCCACTGCAATGCCATTTTTTGTGTGGTTGTTGTGCGACCACCATCAGACTCCAGTGTGAACAGTCTGCAGCACTAAAGTGATGCCACTCAGCCCAATTTCTATATGATTGCTCTGTAATTTAGTCCAAAACTCTTTATTTTTCTTTCCTGTATAAAACCCCACTGAGATCCAGATCTCATTTGCAGGAGGGACCTGGACAGAAATCTGCAGCACACAACAACCTGGTTACACAAAAATAAAACAAGTTAAACCATATACACAAGTTCAAACAAGTTACAAAACAGTTTAAAAGCAGTCACATTGCTTTCATTGATTCCAATGAAATAAGATCCAACATCTTGACTTCAGACTGGAGCTGGTTCCATGCTGTAACACTGAATGCTTGTTTCCCTTTTTCTGTTTGAACATGTGCAACATGCAAAAGCACAATGTTGTTGGAGTGTAAGGAATGGCAGTAACAGCATGTTTTAGGAGAGAGTTTAAATAAGATTTATAAATCTGACTTTTGAATACAACTCACAATGATGTGTAAGACATCTGCTGCCTGTTACAAACCATAAAGCACAATGATACTGTATTCAGGGATTGAAGGCATTTGGTCGACACATTTATATATAAAACATCTCCGAGAATCTAGGAGTGGTAGGATGGTTGCTGATACCAATTTTCTTCTAGCTTTGAGACAAAAACAGGATGCATTACGGTAATAAAACCCAATCTTCACTCTGTGTTCATAACAAGTTTGCTTTGTGCTTTTTAAAATAAAGCTCTCTATCTAAAATAAAACCAAAGTATTTATAACTAGAGAAATTACATTTCCTGCGAAAATGCTAGTGTGAATGCTTCTTGCTGAGAACTTAACCTGAACGCTGCTGAAATTGAGCTGAATATATTTAGTAGTGAAAATGTTATTGCAAGTTCAAATGTGAAAAAGCTGAAAGAAGCAAAAAAGCCTAACTTTGCAGAAAAACAGTAAAAAGGAGCAAAAATACCAGTGAAAAAGCAGAAAACAGCTAAAAGCTAAAATTGCTGAATATAGCAAAAAACATTTGTAAGAAACATAAATAGCACAAATTTTCAGAGATAAAGCACAAAAAGTAGAAACAAGCAGAAGACTAGCAAAAAGAAGCAGATCTATAGTTAAAATAGCAAAAATATAAGCTAATTTTAGCATAAAACAAGCTAAACGTAGCAGCCCCAAGTTGTAATCGGCACCCAAATAATGAAAGTGTTGTAAAACATTAAAATTAGCAGAAAAAATGCATAAAAATACAGTATCTCTAAATGTCAATACTATTGACATTGACATTATTTAGTTTAAAATGGCTAAATTTAGCTAACAACAGCTGAACATTAGCTAAAGTTGCAGCAAATGACTAAAAATAGCAGAAGGCCGAATTGGCAGAAAAAAGCAGAGGAATAGCAGAAAGAAGCTGAATTTTAGCTGAAATAGCAGAAAATAAGCTAAAATTAGCACAAGGAAGTAAAAAAAGAGCAGAACCTGAACAAAATGGGTAAGTGGATGTGACCACTTAGAAACATTTTAAAGGATTTCTTAAAGTCTGAACTTCACAACAGACTTGTGAGACTCAGACTTGTTTCCTGTCACCAACAAAATTTAAGGACATTAGTAAAATAATTGTTGAAAAGATCCAGGCTTTGTTATATTGTCTAGCAGTAAAACAGAGGAAAAAACTTTGAGTTAAAGGAGCTTGCTGGATGATGCTCACACACTAATGATGTGTGTTACAGATTCAAGAGGATGGACTTACTTTACCTTCACTGCAGTATTTATGAAAGATTTAGGAAATATGAGGACTCACTCAAAAATGAGTAAGCAATAAAACTTTAGGTGTGAAGAAAGAATAAAAAAAAGCTTTAAATGAAATAAAGAATATTTACGATATGCAACTTGTCAAAGTCCAGCCTAAATCCTATGATGCCTTTTATTTTAGTGCTAAGTTTATTTAGAACAGGACTTCTGTCCAGAGAGATTCAATAAATGGTTGTATTTAAACATAAAAATGTACTTAAAAATGACTAAAAATGTTGATTATTTCAGTCTTGGACAAGTTGTCATTTTATTGAAAACTTAACAGAAACCCTGAATATTAGCTAGAAGATTTGCCCTTTTTTTTAATTGCATTTGATTCTAAAGTGGTGAAAAATAGTTCTATAAAACTGCATTAAAAATGTTGAAAAAATTCAACTTTTCTTTTATTGTTTGCTTGGATCTTCATTTGTGTGTTCATCTACAGAAAACTAAAAACACAATGAGGATCTGTGAGAACGGCAGAGAAGAGAAGGACGCAGGCGTCAACAGTCTGGAGCTGGATGGACCCGCCCACCAGTTCAGCCTGGGAACACCTCGCATCAGAAGCATCTACCAGGAACCCAGCACCCCTGAAATGCCTGACCTCAGCTCTGTTACCCAGGACATCTGTAAAGTACGTGTTCATCCCAAAGAACCGAGCCTACTGTAGATCAACATTCTTGTAGGATTTTACTCTCAGATCTTTTAAAACCTAACCCAGGGTTTAGTTATGTGTTGTTTTCCTCTGCTCTGTCACCAAACTGCTGCTCAGGATGGGAGACTGTGATGAAGTGAAGGTTCAACACAATCTGCTGACTTCAGATTCAGTGATTTCTGTGTACAGTGCCCTGAGATGACAGTTGTTGTGACTTGATGCTACATAAATAAACCGAGTTGAATTATTTAAAGCTTTAAAAAAAAACATGTAGGTATTTAAAGAGTTAAACAGCTGAGATTAGTTTCTCTGTAACCTCAGAGAATCTATTTCCTCCTCAGCCAGCCTCACATGTGGAGTTCCTCAAGGATCCATTATTGGTCCTGTTTTATTTAATATTCTCCCGTTTTCTCTTTTTTTTTAAGTAACTCTTCATTCTTACACAGCAATCAGCTCTACCTTCAGTAATAATGTAAAACTACTTATAGTTTTAAGTCAGTAATTCATGACATACATTAATAACCACCCTGTTTATTGGTAGATAGAATGATATTAGCCAGAACACGGTTTGCTAACAGCAATCACTCTTAGATATGACTTATATTTATATTTGTGTTTTCCCTTGACTCATCAAGGGAATGAAATCTTGCTTTATTAAGATGACATATTGGTGTTTGTTAAACAGTATATACAGGAGGCCTCCTAACCTCCATGCTCCCCCGTTTACTTTTAGTTCCCCTGAGGTCCAGGCTGGTTCACTTTAACTCTTATTTAAATTACATTTTTACTTTTACTACAACTCAAGAATTAATATTCTTGCATTATTTTACTGGTTTTATGTTTGATCTTCCCATCATTTCAACTGTTTAACTGTCTTTTGTTTTTGTGCAGCACTTTAATCAGTGACCGTTGTTTTAAAATGTGCTCTACAAATACTTTAGATTAGATTTCAGTTTGACAAACAATTCAAAGCATCAAAATTAAATCAGTATGAAATTTCTCACAGACTTTTGTCTTTTCTTTCGTAGCTTCTGTCCCAGGCTCAGATGAAAAAGACAGCGGCTGCATCCCAGCAGCCTCATGTTAAGACAGAAAACAGCAGACACTGGTAAACAAGCTTTCCTCCTGCCAGATCACTGAAAGAAAACCTAAATAAATCACGATTTTCTTTAAACATCATGTGAGTCTGTGAAAGTTGATATTTTCAAAGGAAGAAGCACTGCAGAGAATTTGTTTCCTTTGTACATCTGTTTGCCCGAGCTGTTTTTCCTGTAATTTGTTTTCACTTTATACGATTCTCTCCTATACTTAATCATTTTTTATTCTGTCCAGTTCTGTTCCACGAACAAAATGCCTGTCTGCGGTGTCCCAGAGCGAGTTTCAGGCGTTACCAGGCTACCTGAGGCAGATGACCCTGAGCGGCCTGAACCAGGCCATCAACAGCATCAACAGATACGTGACAGAGTGTGGCGGTGAGTGAAACATAAGCCAGTCTCTTATAGTTTAACAGAGGAGGGTTAAAACTCTTCATGGTTGGTAGATGTAATGTTTGACTTGAAGAGTACAACATTAAATCAGATCCTTCCTTGTTGTTTGGCGCCCTCTGCAGCAGAAACATCAACGTTTACCACGGAGGAGCTGAGGAGGATGAGCAGTGTTGGAACCATGGCTCCTGTATACATCCTCTGTCTGAAGGAGCTGAAGAGGCTGACCCAGGTGGAGAGCATCCTGAGCACAGATGTTTACAAACTGATAACACAAAACTAAAGACTGTGAAGCTGGTAAGCTTCAGGCATGAAGTTTAATACTCTGTGATAAGAGGTGGTCTCACCAGACTCAGCAGGTTTTGTAGCTTTGTGCTTGTTTTAAATTTAGATTGTAAGTTATTGTGCGTGGTTGTGACTGTGTTTAATAAAATTATAATTATAATTGCTTTGGTTCATTTCTCAAGTCATTAACTTTTACAAACATTGGTATTTCTAAATAAGTACAAACTGCAAAACCTGGTTGATAACCTGCAAAAGTGTCACGTTCTCAAAATGGTTGGTTCATTCTTCAAAAACAAGTATTCATATCAATAAAAGTGTCAGTGTCGTTAAAATAAAAGTCCTGACATGTTTGTGATCATGACTGTCAAATGGTTTTGTCATGTTTTCACTGTGACAGTTAGAAAATAATGTAAAAATAAAACGACTGGACTGAAGTGGAATCTTCTTCAGCTTCAGAATGGAAGTCTGATTTTGTTTTTCAACTTTTTGTATTGATTGTGACCTGGATGACTGACGAGCTTCACCAGCATTCTGATAATTCACAACGTGTTTTCCAATGTAAAAAAGTCAGAGCCTTGGTGACACCGTCTGAAAAGTCTCATGACGGCACTAAACACTATTTGCACAGATATATAAAAATGTCCAGTGAAGTTACACATTACTTTCATTTCATACATTCTGTGATCGACCTTGTGCAATAAGCACATAACAGGGTTTTACATCATACAGATTTATTTGTCTCAACCTTTAACTCATCTATAAGCTTTTTTTTTTTTTTTTACCTTTCTCAGCTTTATGTTTAGTAATTCCAGATTTTTATGTGCTATTTTCATGTCCTTTCAAATAAAGGCTGAAATTCATTCAGTTTCTCTTGGCTAATTTAAAATTTTCTCCTCATTTCAGCTACAATTCTTCTACATCCATCCTTTTTTACATGTTTACTTTTGCTATGCTGCTTCACACCTTCAGTTTTTTGCTTTGAACAAACAGATACATTTAATACATTTTAGATTATGTTTTGCTTTTTCAGCTGCTTTCAGCAAAATTATTAAACATTCACACTGCATTTTCACAGGAAATATAATTAATGTAGTTTGGGTTTATCAGCACAATGGCTTTATAATAGTAATATGAAACTTTGTTTTAATGTGGCTGTATTTACTATTTAGGTTTTAAATGTAATAAATTCTGCCTAACTTTGCTTGTGACTTTCGTTGTTCATGATCATTGTGATACAGTGATCTGCTCAAAATGTGTATTATACTTGTACAAAAGCCTGTACAATTTGTAGCCTATTAGTAAAATTAATGGAAAAAAGCTCCAGTATTTGTACTTTCTGGTTAAAGCATAAATTTCAACAGCTATGTTTTCCTGTAAACATTGAATAATAAAACTATACTAAATAAGCTGCGGATTTAAAATAAACTTTTTTTAAATATTGAGTTTAGATTTTTACATTAACAAGTACAAGTTAAAACTTTTAATCATCTAAAGCACGGTGATCTGAATTTCGCCTGAACAAAAGCGTCGGCGCAGTGAGCGGTGTTTGTGAATACACGATCTTTGGGCTGGTGCTGACGTGCGTCGGTCCGTCACGTGACCTGTGGAATGTTAACAATGCAGCGAGTGTCCAACTTTGTGCTGCATTTCTGATCCTGCCTGGAGTCAGAGCAGAAAATGGAGGCTCGTTTCATCAGTTTTACTCCGCTCCTCCGCCTTCGCTGAGCTCCTCTGCTCCGTCTTCGCTCAGCAGCTCCGACTCGGCCTTAAAAAAAAAGTCGCCGTTTGACGGAATTTCCTCTCCTATGCGGAGTTTTTTTGTTGTTCTTGCTACTTCTTCTATCACATGGTGAGTTGAGAGTTTACTTTTTTTGGGAGGGGAGTGGTGGTAGGACTTATATTCACGGACAAGTTGCAGGGTAAGGATATAGAAAGAGTTTTTCCAGATCCTCAACAGTTTTAAGCGTGTTTGGGGTTAACAGGACTGCCTCCATTTTTTTCCCTGCAGAGGAATGTGTTCCTTCCTTCCCTCTGAGCCCCCAGCCCTGCCTGAGGTACAGTCAGAGGAGAAGAAGGCCACAAATCTTTCAAGCTGGGCTTTCTAAAGTTTTTTTAAACCTCCAGGGCATCGCAGGACATACTTAGAAATGACCCAGACATCCTATAACGGTCTTTAAAGCCTTTGAAAACAACTGTAAACTTAACATTAGGTTGTTTTAAACGCAATGTCTTGCGCAACACTCATGTAAATAGTTTTTTTTTTTATTATTTTGTGGTCAAACTCTTTAAAAAAAATGATCAGGAGTGTGATATTTAAAAGATAACTCTGCAAGATGACATATTCCTAACAAAATAAGCATATTAATCTTTAAAAATCACATTTCATCAACTATATTGCATCATATAACTTATTTAAAATTATTTTTTTAGAGTTTGTTTTTATTTCAGCTCAAAGATGGCACAATGTCCTCCCGTTTATTTAGTTTGTCAGAGCTGCTGGTCATCAGATCCGTAACATCTGCCTGTGGGAGCAGGACCCAGAGGCAGCAGGGCGGCTGGTGCTGTCAGGAGAACCACAGCTGGCTCAGAGGGGTCAGAGGTCAGGATCCCACCTGAGGGGCACTGCAGGGCTGGACACACGATGTGGGGTTCATGATGAAACTGCCTCATCCATGATTCATTAGATGTTTGCTTTGGTGCTCAAACTTTGTAAATATTATATTTCTGGAGGTCTGATGCATTTTACATGAGCATGCAGACTGTTCTCACATACTCTGAGCTGAGTTTGCTCCCTTTTCGTTTAACTGTGTAGCAATGGGAGAATTGAAAAATATGTGGAATATACAGGAGGGCTGCACGATATCAGGAAAACCCACAATGTGCGATAGCAGTATTTAAGACTGTGATGAGGACAGGACTTAAATGACACAGTATGCTTTGAATTCAACTAATACATCACTTCTGTTACAACGTAACAGTTTTATTTTTAAAAAGTGCAGCTAGACACAGCTGGTGCATTAGCAGCGAAACAACAAACTGCTTGCAATACAGTTTGTTAATGACTTTAAAACAGTGCCATCATTAAACAGATTCTGTAAATACTGATAAACACTCCTTACTATCAGTTTTTAATAAATAATTAAAAAAATCTAGAAATAAGTTAAATAATTTAAAATAAAGTTAACAAACCATAAATCCAACTGTATATTCTCTCATTGAATATGGTTTGATGTGATCTCAGGTCCGTTTTGTTAATCAGACTGATAAACACAAACGTTTGAGCCGACCATTCATTGCAGTTTACTAGTTTTTAGCGATATTCCTATTGCACAGGCTGTTCAGTAACAATAAACAATAAATTTGCAATGTGTTTGTGCAGCCCTAATAGAGACGACAGTTTAAATCCTCTCATACAGAAACGCACGACTTTCATAACTGCAGGAATTTGACTCTTTGTTTGTCTTGTTTGGTAAGTTGCGCAACAGAAACGTCACTTTCAAGCTTGGACATAATCTTGTAATATTTGGGTAATTTACACTTGTTTTTTATTAATCTGTGATTATGGCAGAATATTTATCCTTCCCACGTTTTACAAAGTCTACAGTTTGGCACAATAAAAGCAGAGCCACAAAGTGCAGCAGAGTATCAGAAATCCATGTGAAACAATAACTAAACCCACCTGTTTCAGGCCTCAGTAGTCACTGTTTTCTTCATTTAAATCCAAATTTCTCTTTCTAACATCAACACCTTGTGGTCATTCTAAGAATTACAGAGAACATTTATTCAGAGTCTATTAGATGAGCAGCTGCTCAGCCAGAAGAAGGATGTCTGAACTTTATTTAATCTGTTCTGTAATTGACCTTGAATTGTTATTTACTTGAAATTCTATGTTGTGTATATATTGTAGATGGGATATTCTTGTTTCAGGAAAAGGACATAACAGAAGTGAGCGTTCAGTAAAAAAATATAACCGTGTTTTGTGCACATTCTTATATGGTGACACATTCAGCATTCTTTGGGAAAATACTAAGTTTGAGCCAACTTTCATTTTGACATCCAGCGTTTTGAGTCAGAAGATGGGAGCAGAGATTAGGGGAGTGTTGGTGTTAATATGAAACTACGTGTGTATATTTAGGGGTTTACCACTGAGTAACATCTTCAACCCAGTTTCCACACATCCTCCATCTTATTATTATTTTTAGTTTATTTTGGTCAGCACAGGCTGTCCCATGATCCGGCCGTGGTATTTTACTTGTAGTTGCTTGTGGAATGGAATGCTGATCGTTCCGACGCAGCGCTTAAAGCATCGCAGGAATGGGGACGGGGGATGTCAGAGATGGAGAATCTACACCACCCTGCTGCCCAGCTATATTTAAGCAAAAAAAAAAAAAAAAAAAAGTGTATTGGTCTGCCCAGAGTTGATGTGTTCAAACAGTGAGGGCTGTGTCCTTATAGCCCAAAGTGATGAAGAGGGGCAGAGTGGGGGTGTTTACTCCACAGCTTTGTATGTTTGGCTGCTGTGTCTGCTGAGGTTTTAGCTTTGGGCAATGATTATAATTATAAAACTAGCAATAATAATGTTAACAGGCACATTATCACTGCATGGATTTTTTTTAGTATTCAGCATTAGATACTGCAGGACAGGGCTATTCAACTAAATCCCTTCGGGGGCCACAGTTACTGCAGGTCAACAGCTGAGGGGCCAAACATCCAGCAATTAAAGTTATTATGTAAATAAACCA